>BFEA01000228.1:1317864-1330201 GCA_003427395.1 Chara braunii
TCTCTCTCTCTCTCTCTCTCTCTCTCTCTCTCTCTCTCTCTCTCTCTCTCTCTCTCTCTCTCTCTCTCTCTCTCGTGTGGGCTGGGATGAGGAAAGCCCCATTCCCCAACCAAAAATGAAAACCCGCCCCAAAAGAGAGAACCATTATGTACTTGAAACACACACGCACACGTACTCGGTCATTTCAATGCTGTTACCCTCACAGATAATTCATGGACCCTCTGGGGTAATGGCCATAGGGTGCACTCACCGGGTAAACATTACCAAGAGGCAGAATCCCACTCCGCCCGGCTTGTCAGTCAGGAACAGTATGCGAGTGTGCACTCAGAAACTCTATAGCTTCCGAAGAACAGTCTGACTGACTCTCCTCCCTCCCCTCTACCCGGTCAGGCTGCGTCTCTTGCGTTGCAGAGTGAAGGGTGCCCTTCAGAAGATGGAGGCTGCGCCATGCCAGTGTGTTTCCATGAAGGTACCGTCCGGTCACATGTGCACAGCGTAATCTCCGCTCCGAACACTATGAAGCATTGGTCACTGCCAACCTATGCCATAACAACCTGACGTGTTGTCCGGGCCTTATTCCCCTACCCCCTTATTACTTACCTGGCATGGAGAGTACATGTCCCCGCTGGGTGGACTGTCCCCGATGCCATCACCCACCACCTCCTGTCCTTTCACGTCCCACATGTAACCCTGGGCATCCTCCGGCTGCACCCGTAATCGGACCCTCTCCATCCTTGCCAGATGAGGAACAGACACAGCAGCCTGAGGTAGAGCATAGAATCTCACATGAACAACCTGCATTGTGCCGCCAGGGCGAGCAGTTGCAGACCACATCTTGGAACAGCTAAACACCCTCGTGATCGGCTGTCCATAGCAAAGGAACGTTGGCTGCGGAACCCCAGTCAACTTGCTCAATGCCGCACTTCGATTGCGCACCTGAAAATCGGATGAGCATTATGAGCGTATAGCCTGTCTCGCCTGTCCTGTGAAAAAGTCTTTTGTTTTCATACTTATGATGACAGTCGACCCGCAGGTGAAATGGTCATTGCCCACGAAATGGACTATCTGTAGACCGGGGCTGGAACAGCAACACCTTTACAATTGTGGTCGGTTTGCTTGTGTTCCTAGCATGTGGGAGCCATGTTGGCTGTGACACCTGTCTACACCACACGATTCGATGTAGGAAGTGCAGCTGCAAGAATTGGATGCGGTGCTTCCACAGTCCAAAACCCGAACTGGTCCTATCTGTTCTGCAGGGGTGGCCACTCCCAATAGGCAACACCTGCGCCTCAACCATTTTTCTCTGCAACCCAAACACTGACCGGCCTCTTGCGCCACTCTCTCTCCCATTCTATTCTGTCGGTGAGTATTGAAAACCCTATGAGGTTCGTCTTTCCCCTGTTCTGTTCCTCCCTCCCTCCATCTCCCTCTCCTTCCCCTTCTCCCTCGTCCCTCTGATCGTACAAAACTACGCAATGCATAGGAGTGAGCATCATCAAGAGCACAGGAAACAGTGTGTACACATTCCATAATGTCGACCTTGCACCTCCCAGAACAGAACAATGAAGCGGCCATTTCATCAGTGTGTTAAAATATCAATACCGTTGTGAACACGTGGCAATCATTTACAATATCACACAATACATGTATTGCTTGGTAGAAGATTGTAAGGTACGGCTGTTTCATTTTTGACTCTACTCATCTGGGTGGAAAAGGGGTTGCTGTGGTGACAGTCTTGAATACGCGCACAGACACGACTCTAGTGAAGCACAAAAAGTAAAGAGCGCACCACTGCACTGCTAGGTGGCACTATGTGGCCTCGGTGATGCCATGTGTGGGTTGAGTGGTACCGCGTCGACCGGGTGGTCTGGCTGTGGGGTACTATGTGGGGTGGGTCATATCATGTGGACTGGAAGGTAACAAAGGTAACTAGTCCCCGGAAAAGAGAATCCCAATGTACTTGAGGTGTTGGAAGCCCTGTTTTTTTTCTTCCCCCCCCCCCCCCCCCCCCCCCCACACACACACACCAACAAAGACAAGTAGGTAGCAGAGCACTGTCAGAACTCCATGAGCTGTGTCCGACCCGTTAGATGAGTCCTGTTCACTCACATGGGACATGTGTATACACGGATCTCCTCTCTCTTTCTTTCTCTTTTTGAAAAAGGGTGGCAGCCTTGAGGTATCACCATGGAACCAAGCCCATTTGGCAGAATGGTACAGCCACAAACTGTTGATAAGCAGACCTGAGTTCTTCGAATCGTGAGAGTCCCAGGTCAATCAGAGGTATTTTACTCATCTGATTCCCCCGGGATTCAAACTCTGGTGTGCTAATCCAACAATGATGCTCGTATCATGTAGCCACATGGCCTGGGTGTGACTCATATTTGAAGAGCTGTTCTGCCTCTACTTGAGAACAGCTCGGGCTGCCCTAGATATGTAGTCCAAAAACGGTGAAACCAAAACAGAATTGACTAGGTCCATGAGCCCTGAATAACCCCACCCCCGCAAAAAAAAACACACACACACACCAAAAACGCAGTCCCAATACGACAAAAATACGAGGGATCTACATAGCAGAAACAGCAAAAAACGAACAAGAAAACAAAAACAAAAACAAAAGCAGAACATTGAGAAAAAAAGACCCCTACCCACTGAATCAGCACAGCCCTGGGCCCCACACCGAATCCTGGTCCCAAGTGTTCTTGTGAGTCTCACAGGAGCATAATGCGAGACTTGCTCAATCGATAATGTCAGTAAGTTATAGAAGAGAAAAGGAAAAGAGGATTCAATGTATCACACACATTCGTAGGTTGTAGGGGAATTAGTCTATGGGGTTATGGGATAATATAATTAGTCTAAGGAGTCTAAAGCTGTACTCACTCACTATCCCCAGAGTCTAGGTAACTCTAACCCTGAGACTAATATAAGCGCTGTCAACCCTAACCTGGATTTAACCCTGAGTCTAATCTAAGCGCTGTCAAACCTAACCTGGATTTACAGTACCCCAAGAGGGGAACTGTAGTTAATGCCCGAACTCCACTTTTGTGGATGGTTGAAGATGAACGCAGTCGCCATTCGCTCGATAGCATTTGGAAGATCCACTATTCACCTGGTGTCTTACCAACATTGATACTTGACGATCACCTTAAGTTTTCATCGCTGCGTCATCTGTCACACTTTCATCACCTTTCGTATGGTCGCCTACCTTCTTCCCCGGAATACAACCTACGGTCATTATAGCTGTATTTAAACTGAAAGATACCCCAAATACAGATATAATGACCGTACGTTGTATTCGGGGGAAGAACGTAGTCACACTCTCCCAATCTCCTATTACGAAACCGGATGATGACCAGCGTAGTAGGAGCAGATGGTCGTCGTACACCTACTAATGACAGAGGTCAGAGTACCGCTCGGCCATATTAACATGAGCATAACAACCAAGAACAACCAAGCGCTAGGTGGGTATAGCCAAGTTGCTCAGGGGTGTCATAGGTTAGAGCTCGGTCAGGTGGGGGCTAATAGACACTGCCTGTGATATCTGGGGTGTGCATGATTACATCCATACACTAGAGAGCCTGAGAGGCCTTGAGTAAGTTTGGGGGGCATTGAACCGCCACTACATAGCCCCAGTCTTGCAGAAAAACGTTCATCGCGTACTCCAAAAATTTTGCGACTCGGGCCTACTGGACCACAATGGCTGGCGACGCCAGCCAAAAAACAAAAAAAGTGCCCCATTGGCGGTTTGGAAAAGCTTGGCGTGGAGTGCAGCGCCTCCTGGCGATGGGGCCTGTGGAGAGAATGCTTACGCTTAGAGCCTGAAGTACCCGTACAACAGGACTTGTTCGAGCATACTTAAAACAGGGCTGACCGGGGTTCCTTCTCAGCCCTGGAGCCTACGACCACTGTCTTGTCCGCCATGCCACCAAGATGGTAGAAGGGTGATGATCCGGAGTGGTAGACACTAAGGTAGGACTGGGGGAGTGGGGCTGCCCCAGGGAGAATTGATGGGAGGAGGGTGGATGTGGCAGTCGCCATCCCCTCGATAGCATTTAGAAGATCCGCTATTCACCTGGTGTCTTACCAACACCGATACTTGACGATTACCTTAAGTTTTCATCGATGTGTCATCTGTCACACTTTCATCACCTTTCTTATGGTCGCCTACCTTCTTCTCCGGAATACAACGTACGGTCATTATAGCTGTATTTCAACTGAAAGATACCCCAAATACAGATATAATGACCGTACGTTGTATTCGGGGGAAGAACGTAGTCACACTCTCTCAATCTCCTATTACGGAACCGAATGATGACCAGCGTTGTAGGGGCAGATGGTCGTCGTACGCCTACTAATGACAGAGGTCATGGCCATATTAACAACATGAGCATAACAACCAAGAACAACCAAGCACTAGGTGGGTATAGCCGGGTTGCTCAGGGGTGTCATAGGTTAGACCTCGGTCAGGTCGGGGCTATTAGACACTGCCTGTGATATCTGGGGTGTGCATGATTGCATCCATACACTAGTGAGCCTGAGAGGCCCTGAGTAAGTTTGGGGGGCATTGAACCACCACTACATAGCCCCAGTCTTGCATAAAAACGTTCATCGCGTACTCCAAAAATTTTGCGACTCGGGCCTACTGGACCACAGTGGCTGGCGACGCCAGCCAAAAAACAAAAAAAGTGCCCCACTGGCGGTTTGGAAAAGCTTGGTGCGCAGTGCAGCGCCTCCTGGCCATGGGGCCTGTGGAGAGAATGCTTACGCTTAGAGCCTGAAGTACCCTTACAACAGGACTTGTTCGAGCATACTCCAAACAGGGCTGACTGGGGTTCCTCCTCAGCCCTGGAGCCTGCAACCACTGTCTTGTCCGCTCACACCACCAAGATGGTAGAAGGGTGATGGTCCGGAGTGGTAGACACTAAGGTAGGACTGGGGGAGTGGGGCTGCACCAGGGAGAATTGACGGGAGGAGGGTGGGTGGGGGTTCATAACGGGTAAGAGCCCCCCCCCAAAAAAAAACGAAAAAACAAAAAGCAAAAACATTGAGATGATATCCACCAAACGTTTTTGTTAGGTAGGCCCAACCTTGAATACCAAATTGTAATGATCCTCGAGTTTCCTCGTTAAAACGCACCCTTCCTTCCCATACATGAATCACCACTCGAGGTAGGTTCGCAAGATAACGTTGGCTTGTAAGATAGAGAATAAGAGAAGAGAAAATAGCCCAGTTGAAGAGGCTGACTCCCTCCAAATGATCTTGCTGACAGATCAACTCTGAAGTAGACTCTGGCCTATCCATCACCTGTCTGGTACTGCTACTACACAGTAGGGACGAGGGACCAGATCGTGGTTTTCTCACCACCCCTCAGATTGAAACACTGTTAGGAATATCTCTTTTTCTTTTCTTTTTATCTCCTCCCGGAACCCGTAAACTTTGATTTCTAACAAGGTGCTGGCAGAGTCATCCGATAGACATCCGCCAAAACTCGGTGCGCAGAGAAACTCAGGGGTGGCAAAAACAGGCTCGGAGGTACCAGTCGTTTAAGTGCAGGTTGTTGTAGAGGCTAGCCACCAGGCATATGACAGTCCCTTCAGCAGTTGGCCATTTGATAATCAGTAAAAGTATAAGACCTCCTAGATATCTGCTGACCCGTTCACTGACGTGACAGCATGACGAAGGCTGACAGAGGGTCCAGACATGATTTACTGGCACTGCCAGCTGAAGCCATAGAACTTCCTCTAGTAGGGACAGAGATCTTTGGTGATCGACGGAGGAGGGACAGAAAAGTAGGGAGAATCAGATAACAAAAGGCGTGTAAAAGAAGTCCTTTGGGACATCTGTTAAAATTGGAACGGTTCAGATAAGACTAGCATGGCCGCCCCTGCGCGAGGATGACACACATTAAATTTTACTCATAAATCGAGAAATGGTCCAAATTAAAAAAAAAAGAAGAAAAAGAAAAGGAGGCGGACAAAAGGAAGGATAGGGAGCAAGGGACACAGAAGGATAGACTGAGAAGAGGGAACACAGACGAGGCAGTGAAAAACAGGAACAGACAGGTAGATGAAAGTAGACCAAGGGTCTCGCTCCACTACTCTCCGCATGCACAAAAGACAAAAAAATATGGTGGTGTATCTTTCCATGTTCTTTTTTTTCTTTTTTCTTTTTCTTGTTCTTTTTCTTTTTTTAAACAAAAGCCCTTTAGCAAGGCCACTATCCCGGCAGTGGTAAGAGAACCACCAGAATTGAGGCTTTGGCTGTCGGGCTGCTCCGTCTATTGGTGGGGAGTGACACCTGCTGGAAACCGGGTCCAGTGTCCCTTTAATTCAACAATGCAGGTCAATGTTGAGGCTATAGTCGTTGTTCCATTCTACTCTGGAGCACCCAGTATCCCTTGGAGCTGCATATAGTATTATAGTCCCATTCCCATTGCGGGGCTTCTACATAACATCTGACCCAGCCCCCGCCTAGAAGTTGTCTGCTGATCTTCCCGAGACTACTCCCAGCTGTCCGCAGCCCCCCTTGTGTTTCTGGGAGTATTTTCGCAACGGGAGTTGACTGCATGTGATCATCTTGAGCTGTTCTTCAGCCCCTGAAACAGCTTGAGGTAGTGGTAGGAACAGACACGACAAGCTGACTGGGCGGCTTTATATGTAATCGTGAGGAGCAGAACCTGCTGGGAAACAGGCCCAGCGTCCTGTTTTAGTCTACGCAGAATCTGTGAACTGAGTCCGATCCAGGCGATGCAGGCCCGTGCCTTGGCAGCCTGAGGACAGGCCGCCCGTGTTATGCATGACTAGATTGGCCATTTCCCTACGTTGTGAACAATGGGCCGAGCGGTGGTGGGGTCAGGCGCATCCATGCCCCTGACTTTATGTCCCTTGACTCCAGAATTCTTAGCAGCTAACATTTACCGCAGCACCTCAGCCAGAATGGCCAGTGTGTGTCCTTCGGGACATCCGTTAAAATTGGAACGATACAGAGAAGATTAGCATGGCCCCTGTGCAAGGATGACACACATAAATCGAGAAATGGTCCAAATTAAAAAAAAAAAGAAAAAAAAAAAAGAAAAGAAAAGAATGGCCAGTGTGCACTTGCTGTGGGGCTGTTCCTGTATGTAGCCCCTAGTCCTCTTTTGTACATAGCCGCCGAAAGGATCCGAGGGGCACTCCATCTCGTTGGTCCTCCAATTGGTGCTCCCTTTCTGTAGGACTTGTGGTTGAGTGCTGGCCGGCAGTGGACCAGTTCCCATACCTCTGCTTCTGCCGTTCATGTCGGACGGCTGCGATCAGGTGCATGTCAATTGTGGTGCCTTCAGACCAAGGGGCTGTGGGGGTCAGGGAGAGTGGGGGGACTCAGTGCAGACGGGGAAGGCGGGGGGGGGGGGGGGGGGGGGGGGGGNGGGGGGGGGGGGGGGGGGGGGGGGGGGGGGGGGGGGGGGGGGGGGGGTAGTCCGAGGTGCATGGAGGCATGAGCAGGGGAGGTAGCATGTGGGCGCATGAGATCGCCTGAGGGGCGAGAGGAGGGGAGGGCTGTGTTGAGACTGGTTGACGAGGACGAAGTTAGTCTTAAGGTATGGGACATGGAAATCCTCTCTCGGTCTCGTTTGCCAGGTGAGTTCCGTGTTCCTCCAAGGTTTCCGCTGGATGTCCAGACCCACGTCAAGGTCACTGGATACAGCCTGGGGATCCTGCCATAGCTGCCTGAAGGAATGTAGTATGGCTGCTTTGGCTTGAGGTTCTTTCTCCTCCCATGGACTTCCATGCGTCTTGGGTGTGGGACCTGATCGCCTCCTCCATCGCCTGCTGCCAAATTGATGGTCTCTCCTCTTAAAGGAGCATCTTGCCCGCCAGGCCAGCATGAGGATGTGCAACCTGGTGTGTGTAACGAGTTCAGTGCGAACGGGGACCACTAGGTCAGCAAGTGCTGGTTCTTGCCCAGCAGGAGGAGGCCCAGGTCCCATTGGATGTGGACCGAGGCTAGGGAGTGGAAGGCTGCGTCCCGCCACTGCCAGAGTTGGGCGACCATCAGGCGTGCCAAAAGGCAATGTTCCAGCGTCGCTCGGGCAGGGGGAGTAGACCTTCCACAGTAGGAGAATATTTCAAAGGAAACAACTGCTGGATGGTTCGATTAGTCTTTCCCCCCTATACTCGAGATCGACGAACGCTGAGTGAGCCGGATACTAGACAGTTTGACGAGTCTTTCGCCCTTTTACTCAAGTCAGACGAATGCTCTGCATGCTCGCACCACTGTGGGCCTCACTGGAGTCCCGCCGGCTACGCCTTGCTCAGGTATAGTTTCACGATTTTTTGAGTCCCAACGGCCATGCTCACGCTCAAACCTCTCACAACAGAGAAGGGTTGGCAGATGGTGCACTCGGAGAAGGCTCTGCCACCCCATTCTTCCGCCTCTGGGCCAAGCACCCACTGGCTCACACACGTTGACCCTTGGTCCGTGATTTATAACGGATAGGATAGAGGAAAATTCGCCAGCAACCCAAATACGCAGAGGCCATGCTAATCGTTTCCAATTTTAACGGATGTCCCGAAGGACCACAACAGGGCCGCAACGTCGAGATATTGCTTTCAGCGCACGGTTGATTTTGCTTTCGGCGCACGGTACAAATCCACCTCGACAAAGAAAGGCCCGCAGGTACTGGTGGTTTACACCACCAGTACCTTTCCCATACATTGCCCGCAGGCCCCTCACTCCAACTTTCAGAGGCCCGAAATGCAGCACGGGCCGCTGATGAAATTTATCGATGGCGGCGCGGCCCCGAAAGTTGCCTGTTTGAATCGCCGCGTATTTGTTTTTCAAGCGGGGAAAGGTACTGGTGGGTTAAAACAACAGTTCACATGAGCCTAGCCTCCAGCTTGGACTTAAGTTGGTGGCCTTCAGCGTTCACTACCGGCCCATGCCTGAATCGAAAAGCTCTTAACGTGTATACTGGTAAGAGCTCATCTCAGGCTCGGGTGAATGGGTGGTTTAAACCACTAGTACACAGCCCCAGCCTTGCAGTCCAAAACTTGTCGCCGCAAGAAAACGAGGTGCCCATGTACTGGTGCTTTAAGGCAAAAGCAATAGCTGCAGTTAATGCAAAACCTAAAATGGGTTGGGATCAGAGGTGAGTTAGGCATGTACCCCAGTCATGTCTGCACGCTTTCGATCTCAGTTTCAGAGATGATAGCAGGCGTGCAGAGATGTGCCTGCCAAACACGCTCACATGCGTCCACAAATCCGACGTTTTGTTCATAGGACATGCCCTATGGTAACTATGGTGTAAAGTGGAAAATTCCAGCACAGTGGAATTCACACAGTGCGAAATGAGAAGGGGAATTAGAAGGAAGGAGGGGAGTAGTGAAGGAAATGGATAACAGCGGGGAAAGACCAAAGAAAAGCATGAGGATTGAAGGATCGGGGGTGGGTATAAGGGGGGTAGGGAAGAGAGAAGGGGGGGTGAGAAAACTGCGTTGGGTACTACTAGAAAAATAGTGGAAGTGGGGGAGTGGAGGGGCAAGGGGGACCAAAGAAGGGGGATGTGTGTTAGCAGTGACTGCGTACCACTGAGAGTCTCCCGGCTGTTAATCGCCGTTCTCCTTACTGACCCTGTTTGGGGGGAGTGTGGGTAGATAAAGAATAGGGGTGTTGCACATCTTAATCTTGCCGGTGGTGAGCAATCAGACTACCAACCCCCAGAAAAGAAGGGGTGCGTGTGTGTGTTTAAATTTTCGTCTCACTCCACCTCTCACCAACGACCCCCTTGGTCTCTTTTGGGTATGCACTTTTTGAAAATACCGTAGTGGGATGAAGCTCACGCACAAACAAAGGGTCTCACTCCACCTCTCACCAAATTTGCAAAATGAGAATGAATCTTCCTCTAGAACATGGGAAGATGCACCGCCATATTTTTTGTCTTTTGTGCATGTGGCGAGTAGTGCCGTGAGGCCCGAAGTATATCTCTACTTGTCCCTCTCTGCCGCCACCTCACCCCCCCAACCCAAGCCATTTGTGCCGCAGTCGTCTTCTTGGCAGACTGGCTCTTCTTGAGAAGCAGTACTTCCTCGCTTCCACCTCTTTGGCAGTCGCCTTTGTCTTTTTACTGTCTGTGACCTCTTCGCGGAATCATTGAAATTTCAAAAAGGAAAAAAGTTCAAAAACGAAGTCGTTGATTTTTCCGTTTTCTTGTTGTTTTACTAGTGAGCCCCAATGTGGAATTCGGCGCACTTAAATTTAGTGAACTTTCTGTTAGTTTTGAATTTCATTTCATTAAATTTATTTCCAGCTTTGTTCTTGAAAACTTCGATGATTTCTCACATTCTGTCTGGGGTCCTTGCCCCTAGAGCCATCCACTAGAGCCATCCATTGTGATCGGTCTTGTTGTCACATTGTTTTTTTTCACTTTCTAAGTTTTAACAGGTTTTAGCTTTTAAGTTTTAACCTAGGCTACCAGAGTGGCCCGGGACCACTTGCCCAGCAGGGCCCAAAAAAAGTAAAAATAAAATTGTAAAAATATATATTTTTAACTTTATTTTTTATTTTTTATTTGGTAAAGAATTTCGATGTGACCGTTAGTTTTTTGCAAAACATAGTTTTTAAAACTTTTTTTCCAGATTTTTTTGAGTTTTTTTTTTTTTTTCTGGGACCTACGTTGACCCTTGCACGGCCGGACCGCCCGGGCAAATAAGGTTACCCGGGGGCCTGGCTGGTAGCCTAGCTTGTAAACCACCAGTACTTGTCCCAGCTATCGGCCGCAGAAAAAAATAGAGTAGAAATGAGTTTAGTCGGATGAATTTGGGCGCTCCTGTAGTAGCCCGTACGTTTCCTAAAATCGTGGCGTGTTAATGGGCACGACTCTAGGAAGTACTGCAGTCAGTGGTTTAACAGCTTTAAACACGTGTTCCACAATACAACCTTGTACTCCATATATTAAGAAGTGGAAGTAAAATTCTAATAATAACTTCCGATAAGTAAGAGTACGTCAGTAACCATAAACGCAGGGCAGCAATAGCCTTGGGCACTGGGCCGTGTCAAATTCATTTTTGTAAAAAAAAAAAAAAAAAAAGTGGGCCTCGCTCAACTACCAACCAAATGTGCAAAATGAGAACGAATCTTCCGCTAGAACATGGAAAGATACGTCGCCATATTTTGTCTTTTGTGCATGTGGTGAGTAGTGGAGCGGGGCCCAGTCTCCCTCTACTTTGGTTGGATGGATGTGTTGTTCATGTCCTGTTCCGGCACGTCGGTGATAAGCCATGTGACTATGGGCCTCGCTCCACTACTCACCACATGCACAAAAGACAAAAACATGTGGCGGTGTATCTTCCCATGTTCTAGCGGAAGATTCATTCTCATTTTGCACATTTGCTGAGTAGTGGAGCGAGGCCCTATCCATACCGGTAGTGAGAGCATCATCACGGCCGGTAATGTCATTATTATGTTTTTAAAACTTTTTCCTAATTTTCTGTTAGGGCATCGGCACACTACTCCCGAATGGTGCAAAATGAGAATGAACTTCCTGCTAGAACATGGCCAGATGCACCTGCCACATTTTAGTCTTTTTCACATTTCGAGAGTGGTGTGGCAAGGCCCTTAGTCTCATGTGTTTTCTTTCTTCTCCTTTCTGTCGTTCTGGCGTGTTTCTTTTTTCTTGTTTTTTTTAACTTTTTTCTCTGTCTTTCCCCTGCCGTGTTTCCGCCGTCTGGCACCTTTCTTTGTTTGTTGCGTGGACTGCGTCTCGTGTTTTTTTTTAAATATTATAATTATAATAATTATTATTATTATCATTGTCCTTCTGTTCTTTTCCTGACCTCTCTTTTAGCCTCCTCTCCCCCTCCCCCCAACCCCGCACCCCCCTCTGCCCCCCTTACCCCCTTCTCCCCCTTCCCCCCCGTTTCCCCCCCTTTCTGCCCCACGCCGGGTCCACCTGGACGCTAAATTGTCTCACTTCACGAGAGGACAGGATCTGTGGACAAGCTGTCTTCGAGTGTATTCACACAAATTTCTTTATGGAACTTGGCCGTATATGTGATCAGATGCATCCAGGAAATTCCTCATAAGTTCGGAAAACGCGTATGCATATCGTTTGAGGTGGTATGCATATCGGTTTTCCTCTTTTCTTTTTGTTTTGCTGCACATGGTTTGATGTGGTGAGGTTCAAGTTGTTCTGATGGGAAACACTTGTAACTCTTGATGAAGAGGTCACGAGCTCGAATCGTGATGGAATCAGATGGATAAAAAGAACGTTTAGGGCTACAAAGTTATAGAGTACATAAGTAGGGCATCGCACAGTCACACACACACACACACACACACACACACACACACACACACACAC
>BFEA01000228.1:1331426-1342527 GCA_003427395.1 Chara braunii
GGGTATAGTCAGTCGGTGGACTTTTCTGAATGCATGTTACCTTTTAAAGGGGTAAACCCTAACTGTATTCTATCCATCTGATTCAGCCAGGAGTCTAACTCATGATCTGTCTACTAACAGCTAGATGCGTGTACCATTCAGCTACATGGACTGGATGGATGCATCTGACCTTAATTATGGCCAGGTGAGTCAAAAATGTCCGAATGTGAGTATGTTCAAGTGGGGGGGGTGGTGGAGATTGCCAAAGAGTAAGTCCAGGTATTCTGACAGGGGCGACGTTAGTCATTTCATTTGTTGGGCTTAGGGCGGGATCCCACTGGCCAAGAGGATTGTAGTAAGTGTCTGAATGTGGACGTGTTTGTGGACAGGTGCGAAAAATTGTGATTGATCTACTTTTCTGCATCTCTGCGTGGAACACGCCCAGATATGGGATCTGGCCTTTAGTTGATGTTGTTGGGCTTAGTTGATTATATCTGTAACGTATTCACTACGCTTTTTTTTTTTCTTCAATTTTTGTTTCATTTAATATTATTCATATGTTTATCAAAGGGAATAAATTCAAAAAAATGATGATGGATGCTGCCACCTTGCGGCCTGACCTTAGAATGAAAATGCTGCAGTGAACAAAGGCGCTGTGCCTGTGATCTTGTCTGATCCAACAGGAGGGTGCAGAACAGCAAGCAGTCCTTCCAGATTGTCGACGGGCAGTCTTTTTTTTTTTTTTTTCCTCTTTTTTTTCCCCGTACCTTGAACATCGGGCTGACATTTATTCATGATGATGGTTCTCCTCTTTCAGTTGTTGATATCAATGAAGTTGGGATCTGGAAAAACGGCCGTTCTGCACCCTTCGATTGGATCGGATCTGATCGAAGGGTGCAGAACAGCACTCTCTCCCGATCTGGGCGTAAATGGCGTCAACAGTAATCTGCGAATGAAAGAGGACCATCATGACGTGTCCAAAATCCCGTTACACACTCCTCCTCCCTCGTCCCCATCACCCTCTCTTCTATTCCCTCGTCCTCTCTAGTTCTATGAGTATCCCAGCCACGCCGCTCTCTTGCTTTGTAGGCTGCAATGCACTTGAGGCTGCATTGCTTTTCACACTTTCCCATTGTCTTTTTGTGCTATGTATGTGCCTATAGTTTTTGTTGTGCTATGTATGTGCCTATAGTTTTTATGTGCTATGTATGTGCCTATAGTGTTTTTTCAACTTTTTTGTCCTATGTATGTGCGTGTAGTTTTTTTTTGTCTTTTTGTGCTATGTATGTGCCTATAGTTTTTTTTGTGCTATGTATGTGCCTATAGTTCTTATGTGCTATGTATGCACCTATAGTGTTTTTGTAGTATGTTACTCATGTATGTGGCTCTAACAATATCTACATTGTACTAGAAACTTGTAGAAAGTAATCATACTAGGTAGGTACGACTTTCTCGACTGAATCTGGGCAGTATTTGTGAACACACCGATTCCTTTTCACACTTGCTCATAGCGTGTTGTGCTATGTATTGTGTTGTGTTCTACAATACCTACTACGAGTATTACAGCTCTCCACCAATGGAACAGAGCCATCATAAAGCGGGAACAGCGGAGGAGGTGTCTGCTCCTACCAGCACCCCCCGCCGCCAATGTTTGTATCTTCTCTTACCAGCACCTCCCTCACACCCACCGCCAATGTTTGTTCAAAAAAAGAAAGAAAGAAAAAAGGACATTGTCCACACACTAGGACTTTTTCACCAGAATCTGACAAGTAGTTGTGGTCACATGCATTCGTTTTCACACTTGCTCATAGTGTGATGTGCTGTGTATAGTGTGGCTCTACAATATCTACATATTGCGCCTCGCTGGACTACTCTAGATTCGGGCTTTTTCTTGAGTGAGGCATGGCTGCACTTACTCTATAAATTGGCGCTCGAAAACCTGTTCTAGAGGTGTCAGAACGACTCTATAAAACTCATAGAGTCGTCATCGCTCCACTTACTCGATAAGTTCGCTCTAGATTTTTCATTTCTAGAGCTGTCAGAGCGGGTCGGTCCTTCTCACTCTAGATTTATCCAGAGCACCAGCCTACAAGGACTGTTTTTTTTAGGCAGGTCCGGAGGACCCCCCTTGACACGCCTTGGTTTTCCTAGAGTGGGCCTCGAGTCTGGACAGACAACCCGGGCTGGTGCTGCCCTGTAGTGAATAGGCCGAACTAGCTTTTCTAGAGTCGACAGCTAGTGCGCCCTTGCGTAGATTTTGGGCCTCGCTGCACTACTCTCGAAATGTGCAAAACGAGAGTGAATCTTCCGCTAGAATACGGAAAGATGCACGACCATGATTTTTGTCTTTTGTGCATGTCGAGAGCAGTGCAGCGAGCCCCTTTATGACTTTTCGTGACTCTGACAGCTCTAGAACGACTCTGGAATTTTTTCACGAGTCTAGAGTAGGGGCCTCGCCACACCACTCTTGAAACGAGGAAATTTTTCAAGAGCTGTCAGACGTTCTCAAGAGTTGGGTTTTCAAGAGTTTCGGGCCCCTCGCCTTACGGCACTCTCGAAAGGGCGATGGTGTTGGACAAACGATGAAAAACGACAGTCGTACAGCTTTGTTTTTTCCGAATGGCGTCAGGATAACGGCCTGACACCTCTCGAAAATCAAGGGCCCTTCGAGTGCCCTCGGGAGGACGCTTGAAAAGAGCGGTGCTGCAGGCTGGGCGTTTCCGAGTTTCGAGTGCTACTCTTGAAACGAGGTTCTGACAACCCTCGAAAGAGTTTTTTCGGGCTACAACTCTCAAGTGGCTGTGTGGCGACGCGTCCACCTCTTGAAAACGCGGTTTCAAGAGGGGTGTGGCGAGGCCCTAGTGCAGCGATACCCATTGTTGTTAAACTTGTAAACGCTACTCACGCTAGCATTTTCTCGACTGAATCTCGCCAGTACTTTTGGTCAGATGCGTTCATGAAAGAAGGACAATTGCGAGTAGGTCCTTAGGCTTGCTGAAATAGGAATAAAGACAGGGTTGCCTTGTCAATTTGATTGCGAAACAAAGATGCAACAGATGCACATGTTGCAATAAGAAAATAAATAGAGGTTCTGGACGACTGTACTTGAACAGGATCTGTTCTGTAGGTCGTACACTTTCCTGTATCTACGAGTACAGCCGACTCACTCAATCTGGATGATGACCGGAGACCTCCATAAAAAAAAATAGAAGGTTCTGGTAGGATTTTCGTACCCAAAAAAAAATAGAAAAAAGAAAAGAGAAAAAAGAAAAATAAGAGGTTCTGGAAGGCAGTACTTTCCTAAGTAGAGAGCATAAGGGGCAGAAAAGGGGTTGGTTGATTTTTTGCAAGGATATGTTAGTGGGTACACTGCTGAAATGCAGACCCAAGTTCGAATCCCCGCAGAAGTAGATAAAATTGATAAATAAAATGAAAAATAGCTCTGCTGCTTCTGAATTACATGGGTCCGGCAGTTTGATGATGATATCTCAAGGCCGTTCCTTTTTTTTTTTTTTTTTTTTTTTTCAATACAGGTTCTGTTATGAACTGTACACGGAGTGGGGGGTGGTCAACCAACCTCTCCTCCCCGTCTCTTCTTTCTCCCTTATGCTCCGCACTTAGGCGTTCGTGCTTCTTATGTTCTGATCGAGTGTTTCATTCCTTTTCACACCTCAGCATGGTGTGTGCTGTTATGTATCTGATGGCAATCCAGGCCAGATTCAGTTGCAATTGAGGTTTCATTCCTTTTGCTGTTATGTATGTGTGGCTCTGTGATACCTAGATACAACGATTAGGGAATTGCTGTAATGCCTCAGATGGCAATCGAGGCCAGATTCAGTTGCGAATGAGGTTTCATTCCATTTTCACACCTAGACATGGTGCGTGGGGTTATGTATGTGTGGCTCTTTTGATATCTAGATACGGCGATTAGGGAATTGCTGTAAATGTTATCCGATGGCAATCCAGGCCAGATTCAGTGGAGAATTCCCCCCAGTGTGAGTGTGCCCACAGTGCGTGGAGGGCAAACCGGTGAAAACAAGGTTCTCACCATGACTGATTGCAAAACAAAAGGCAAATTGATTTATTTTTAAATTATTTATTTATTTATTTATTTTTGGTGAACTTCAGTGGAAGGAAACACTCGAGGCGGTGATACGGCATCAGAACAGGTTCTTGTCAACACACCAGAACTTTATGTGCCATATTTGGTCGCAATCATGGCCAGATTCTTCTGAGAAAGTCGCACCCACTCCGAGCATGCCCTTCGTACGATGGGCAGAAAAGAGGCGGTTGTCATTGACTGATTTGTTACATCGCAAGGTAAATTGTGTGACCAAACAAACCATCGTAGGTTTACCGTCGGTAAAAAGATGTTCATGGTTTACCGTTAGATGTTCATTATGTCCAATGGAAAATATGGCACTGCTATGTCCAGTCGCAATTTCAAATTTCAAATTTCAAAGTTCTTCATTATCTCCACACCCATAACTTTCAACTCCCGTCTTCACCCGAATAAAACGCCTGGTCATTATAGCGGTATCTGGTGCAATTTTCAGTCCAGATACGACTATAATGACCGGCGTTCTATTCGGGTGAAGACGGTAGTATCAAGCTATGTCCAGTGACAATTTTGTCTTTTGCTGCCATATGTAGGATACACATCTATAGGTTAAAATCAGAACCTTCGTACATGGCCAGGTTCTGGTCTTAACCTAAATATGTGTATCCTACAGTTGGCAAAAGACAAAATTGGCACTGGACACAGCTTGATGATACTAGTTGAAAGTTATGGGTGTGGAGATAATGAAGAGATGTGAAATTGGAAATTGGAAATTTCAGAATCAAAGCAGTTTCCCTGCAGGAAATCTCCGAACACCCAGCTCATGATGATGTGGGGTCCCAAGGCAAGTCTGCAATCAGACTCGTTTTCAAACACACTTTTCACACATGTAAACATTAACGCAGCATACTGGCGACATGCGCCCAAACATCTCACTGTTCACATACACTGGATCACCCTGGATATCAAACACGCATGACTCTAACACTCGAGCACACACACACACTCACTACTAACTACAGCTATGGCAGCTATGGCTGCCTCTAACCTATCGCTATGCTAACTCCTCCTCTCTTGCCCACTGCGTCCTCCGGGCTCATCTGCAGACCTCCTTGCACAAGTCGCTGTGGCAGCGCTTCCGCATGGCTCACGCAGGAATGAAYGAATGGCTGGGCGCTGCCTCTTGATTTATACTTCAGAAATTCGTTGGTCTGCCCTTTGCCATCGGCCCTTGGTGCTCACAGTCCCCCTGTGGTACTTGCTGGACTGGACTGGGACTCTCTAGACCCTTCTGCTGACTGTAGGCAGTCGTACCGTGGACTCAGTGCAGTTGCACTGAGGTCCTACCTGTTGACCTTGCCACTTGTCTTCGTCTGAAAACGTGGGCCTACCTTAGACTCACCACTTGACCACTTGCCGACCTTCTAGAAGGACTAAAGCTAGGCCTCTGGACTCTACTTGGACTCCTACCTTACAGGTCTACAGTTCGAATCTCCCTACAGCCTACAACCTACGGCGACCTACTTACCACTGGCTATCGTGCAGGTCACGGGTTCAACTCCAGGGAACGGTGCAGATACTGTACACAGGTAAGCTGAGATCTGCATCGGCTACTGCCAAAGGTGAAAACGGTTTCAAGTCGGTCTCGGGAGCCAAGACCCGGTCGAGGGAGTCTTTTTGCACACCCATCAGAGGAGGCTGTTTCTTACCTGGAGGTATATTATGTCCATAAAAACTGGCTCATGATTCTGGCTTGTGGAAGGTGTAATAGATAATAGATATGGTTAACCGGAAAGCCATCGCGATCTATTGTTGCGTATCATATGGGACTATACTATCTCATTCAGAAGATTATTATCAGACGTTGATGGCTGCTAATTTGTTATATGAACCTCAACAAATTCAATTTCCACACCGTTTTAAATTAAACCACCAGTACTTGCTAGAGTCGTGCCCGTTAACGCGCCACAATTTTAGGAAACGTACGGCCCACTACAGGAGCGCCCAAATTCATCCGACTAGAAACGTTTCTACTCTTTTTTTTTTTTTCGCCGCCGATAGCTGGGCCAAGTACTGGTGGTTTAAAGGCAACCACTTGTCAGGCGGCCAGTAAGACACTTTCGTTTCGTGGGTGTTATAGCTGTTTTGAGGGCGCATTTCGGGCCGTATAGAGCTCTACAATGGTCATGCCTTACGCAACGGAAGACGGTAGAGCCATCTTATATCTATAGTAGTGCAAAATAGGCAATGGGTTCAAGCGTACCGGGGAGGAGACACACATTATGCACTCTCACTTGACCCAGGATTTGACTCCTGGTCCATGAAAACACTCTTCAACAACAGTCTGGCAAAATGTGCCCATGAAAACACGATTCGGCAAGAGTTTGGCAACATGCACCACATGTTGCCATGGTTCAAACTTCAAAGTTCGAACTTTGTTCCACGTGTTGGACCGGTGGTCCAAACTCTGAACCAATGGTTCAAACTTTGAAGCGATGGGTCAAACGGACTCAAACCTGAAGTCTTAAACTTTGACCTGAGGACTACATGAGAACTGTGAAATGAAGTTCCGGTCTTTCTACCTGGTACATACCTCTTTTGAGCATTCGCGGCATAGGAGTCCGGTTCAGAAAGAAGAAAAAAAAACAGCAGTCTGGTTCGCCACCATGAGCGGGAAGAAAGGAATGGAAAGTACAAACAGCAAACGTTGATTTCCACCAGAGACAGCTTTCCTGATTGCCTCTAATTGGCAAAGCAGCAGGCAACATTCATTACTTCCTTACCTTAAATCACGAGTACACGGCCCCAGCCTTGCGGAAAATGAACTCGTCCCCACCACCGCAAACTTTGGGGCTGGGTGGCCGTTGATAAATTTGATCAATGGCCTTTGTCGCATTTCTGGCCTCCGTAAATCGTGGTGAGGGCCCCATGGCCAATGTACGGCAGTGACCAGGATTAACCACCCCCCATCTCTGAGAATGAGCCACGGTCGTTGGCGTCTGCTCAGTTCATCTGAGTTCACCCTTTACTATTTGACCTCGACAAGATCGTTTTTTTTGCCTGTTTGGTCGCACTGGCCTCCAAAAATCGTGGTGAGAGCCCCATGGCCAATGTACGGCTGTGACCAGGATTAACCACCCCCCATCTCTGAGAATGAGCCACGGTCGTTGGTGTATGCTCAGTTCATCTGAGTTCACCCTTTACTATTTGACGTTGACAAGATCATTTGTTTTGCCTGCTTGGTCGCACGATTCCGTGTTGTGCGCCTGTCAAGGACCGGGTGTGTGGCATCTATCTCGATTCTCGAGGCAATTGGAAAGGAGGTACGATGGTTGGGCATGACAGAATATATAGACTTGAGACTGGCGGTGCTGGCACGGGTGCGTTGTAGGTATATGTCTGAAAACATGTTTCACGTCTGTAGAATCTCYGCTGTAGCCTCTGGGGCGAGGTCCCACCAGCAAAGAAGATTGGACTGAACACCTGAATCTGGACACAGTGTGTGGGAAGGTGCAGACTGAACTGTTTTTCTGCATCTCTGCTTAAAACATGTCCAGATTCAGGGGCTTAATCCAATCCTCTTTGCTAGTGGGACCTCGGCCTAGGAGAAAGGCATTAAATCCGGTACAGCTCAAGCGTGTATTTGACGTAACAATTCAGTAGAGGAGGTTAGGACGGTGTGTCAAAAAGAGGGTACCGTCTTCACCCAAACAGAATGCCCCGTAATTATGGCCGTATCTGGACTTAAAGTTGCATCAAATGCAGCTATGATGACCGGCCGTTCTATTCGGGTGAAGACGGCAGGCAGCGAAAACACAAAGCCATTAAAAAAAGTACAGCTCAAGCGTCACTCTAGCGCGTCACTGTAGCTGTGCACTGTAACACGTGCAAAAGGCAGAATGATCCATGAGCTGGGGCTGACCACTCCTTTATACTGTTTGCCCGGCCTGGCCTGCCTCCAGTTTGCGTCCGTGAAGAACTGAGATTTTCCGATTTCTTCTGTGACCCAGATTTGCTCGCAGCCAGAGTGTGTCTGGACCCAGTGGGCCTTGGAAAACTTCCTGGAAACTGCACTAAGCCTTTGGATTTTGTGATGTGAGATCTGTGGCCGTGGTCGACTCCTAGGAAATCTGTGTGACACTTTGACATCTTGCCCGGGTACGACTGGACTGTTGACTTTCCGAGAGTCCACTTGTCACACTGGAGGAATGGGGTGCCTCTTTTTTTTTCTTTTTCTTTTTTCTCAACACCAGTCGGCCCTGCCAGTGACGATGAAACGAGGCACCCACCACTAGCGAGCAGGGAATCGGACCATCGGTTGGCTCTGGTCCATTCGTGGGGAGAAAAGCCGGCTGGAAAACGGGTCCAGCGTCCCTTACACAAAGAGTCGTATATACAGACGTTGCTGATAATAATGCAGACCTGGACGTGTTACTTGGCTGTAACCAGCTTCCTAAGCCAACTACTGGCTGCCCAATGCCTCATTTTGACTCTTGACCCAGTCAGTACCTATTCACCAAGGGACATTCCGATCCCTCTTCCGACTATAAGGGAATTGACTTTTGGACCCGAGAACTATGACCTGACCAAAGGTTTCAACCCCTACCGTCTTCACCCGAATAGAACGCCCGGTCACTATAGCTGTATTTGGTGGAACTTTCAGTCTAGATTCTAGATACAGTGATAATGACCGGGTGTTCTATTCGGGTGAAGACGGTAGTCATGTCTGTACGGATTTCATATCAGTTCTAGAGACTTAGCACAGTCCATATGACTTACTATTAACCCCTGAACTTGGCTAGGTCGATAGCAAAGTCTAAGTCCTTCGCTATCGACCCTTAGACTTTGGACCGCATGTTCTATCCCATCTCTTTGCCTTTGTGGGGGTCTTCCTTCCGGAGGACTTTGACTGAGACACAGACTAGACCATATTCTGTAGGATGAAGGGCCATTCTAATGGACTCTGGGACCCTGCAATCCTATTTCTCATGCCTACCTTCTTCCCCTGAATACAATGTACGGTCATTATGGCTCTATTTAGGCTCGAAGATACCCCAAATAGAACTATAATGACGGTAAGCTGTATTCGGGGGAAAAAGGTAGCTTTGACTCAGACTTTGGATACATGTTTCTGTGTTGGATATGAACCTGGGTCATTGCAAAGGAGAGGTTGATGGTTCGAATCGGCTTGGAGTTGGTTGGGCCAAAAAGTACATGAAGGACTACCCCCTCCTGGCAGTCAAATCGCGTACAGTCCTACAGAACTAGAAGTACTGAACTGGTGATCGACTGTTCAAATCCTCTTGGAGTCAGTTGGGCACAATAATGTTAGGGACTACCTTCTTCACCCGAATACAACACCCGGTTATTATTGCTGTATTTGGCGCAACTTTCAGTCCAGATACGGTGATAATTACCGGGCGTTCAATTCGGGTGAAGACGGTAGCCTCCTGGCTAATGTGCTGTAGAGTCCTACAGAACTAGAACTGCAGAACCAGCAGTGATTGACAGATCAAATCCTCTTGAAGTTAGGTGGACAACAAGATTATGTACTATGCTTGATAGAAAAAGGGGAAGACAAAGGACAACCTTTGTGCTCCATAGTGAAAGAATGTGCATTGATCAAATCCTCTTGAAGTCACGTGGACAACAACGCTATGTACTACGCTTGATAGAAAAAGTGGAAGATGAGGGACAACCTTTGTGCTCCATAGTGAAAGAATGCACATTGCAGTCATCGGGAGATGGCTACTGTCTTCACGCGAATACAACGCCCGGTCATTATCGCTGTATTTGGGGCAATTTCATTCCAGATGCAATGTCCGGGTGTTCTATTCGGGTGAAGACGGTAGGAGATTGCTTGGCACAAATGGAAGCCTAAGACCTCGTGCCCTGGTCATATCTGTCCTGTCCTCGTTATCGCCGTATTTGGGCCTATTTTCAGTCCAGATGCAGCGATAATGACCTGGCGTTCTATTCAAGTGAAGACAGTAGGAGACTGTGTGGGGCGCTATTCAACCTGGCGTGGCCTGGTCATATCTGTCCGCTCCTCGTCGTAGTTACCAATTTGTCGAGTGACTGGGGACGCGTAATGCCCTTCACTGTCTGGTGCACTCCTTTGAAACTCAACTGCTTACCCTAGTGACTTTCGTAATTCGGTTGATACCTCAAAAAAGTCTTTGTGAGCTTACCTCACCCACTTTCCGTATTTGGTAGACAGCTCAAAAAAGTCTTTCTCAGCCTGGACTCTGCTCTGAAAGTGGGTCAGATAGGCTGATAAAGAAGTTTCTGAGATCTCTACTCCATTAGGAAAGTGGGTCCGGCGTCCTTCGCAACATTCGTTAAAATTTGAACGATACAGAGAAGATGTGGCATACTCAGTTCCACATGGGCTGCGCAGGGCCCAACACAGTAGGGTTGGGGGGTTTCTTAGGGTTTAGGGTCTGTGTCATTTCGGCCGTGTTAGGCCCCGTAGGACCCAGTAGGCCACTGATTCCTTTTGTCATCTTTTCGCCAGGTTCCTACTTTTGGCATATTTCGCCATTTTGGGCGCCAGACCATTTCGTATTTTTGCCACATTCTTACTTTTGGCAGCTTTTCGCCAGACTGCTGCTTTTTTGGGCGCCAGTCTCTGCCAGACCTTTTTCGTATTTTCGTCAGGTTTGTACTTTTGGCGCCAGAACAGATTCCTGGTCTTGGCGGCATACCAGATTTCCTTTCGCCAGACTGTTTCCTCTCGGCCTTCCGACACTAGGCCCAGCATTATATATAGCTGGGCCAGGCTCATTCTAGGCAGGTAGTTCTGAGGTAGCATCAGTAGTCTTCAGTAATCGACGCGCTGGGCACAGTAGCACTGAGGTAGGGAGTGGCCTTCCAGCGCTGGGCGCTGTGTTAGAGTAGTCGAGCTTGGGCTGCAGCACACTGCAGCGGGGACCAGGGAGTTGAGGTTGGCGGAGGCCAGGGGACTTACCTGGCGACTTACCGGTCGCGCCATCGCTCCAGCTTCGTCTTCAGTACGTCCATACCTGCATCAAGGAGCCACCTTTCTGCAGGTCAGTACCT
>BFEA01000228.1:1415506-1430307 GCA_003427395.1 Chara braunii
AATGGGGGTTGGGGAGGTATGCTTTTGTTTTTTTGAATAATTTAATTTCGGCCCCAAAAGAGTGTGGACGCGCAGCCGCAAAGGCGTTGAAGGGTCTGTTGGCGCCTCGGGGAAGGTAGGCGTGGCAACAGATGAAGGGCGGGTGAGCGAAGGAGGTCTGGAGAGTTGCTGTCACACGTGTCGTTATCGACGACGACGAAAGGCGAACAAGCGACGCAGGGGCCCGTCCGTCTTCTCCATCTTGTCGATGTGTTTGCGCCCCCTCCCGCATAAAGGTCGTCTGTTTGCGGCTTCTCCAACACTGAAGGGCGCCGCACATGCTGCACACCGATCACAACCACACGGGACGCCTTGTGGCTTTTGTCCTCGTCGCGCCGCACCGTGATCGCGTGCTCGCCGTTTTTTCTCAGTCCTCCTCGTCTGGGACTTCTTCAGTGTCGTCGACGATCATCGCTGTTGATCGTCTCGCCATCTCGTGACGTCGACATTCCGCGCCATGTAAAGCGCTCTCCGCGGAGCAGTGTGGGCAGAGTTTATGTCCTTCTGGCGCGAACGTCGACGTCGCGCTGCTGTGTGTGGCGAGGGCGGTTCTTCATCGTCGGTGTGAACGCGGCCGATTGAGGTATACCAATCCATTCGCACGGCGCAGTTCGCGGCCTGTTAGCAGAACTACCATTGGCGGGGCACTATCTCTTTGTCGTCGCGGATCTCTCTCGCCACGTGTCGATTCATCGTCGTCTGCGTTGTCTTCTTTCCGCTGCAGAGTTGTCTCGCCTATGCCGCCCAACGACTTTGGCGCACCTGGACGCCTTGCTCCTCTATGCGACAAAAGCGCTTGTTCCTCGTCTTCGCGAACGCAGGCGTAGACACGAGCGATCCACAGAGGGAAGCAGGAACCATGTCTGCGCGAGCCGGCGCCCGTGGCAAGAAGCGAGAAATCGTCCAGGCAGACACTCAGGGGCGGGAAAGGGGTCGGCGGCATGTCGCCAAGGCAAAGAGGCTTCGTTAAGGAGAAGCATCAGGAAGCGTGCCTCTTCGACGAGGACGGACTTGGGCGACACCTGACGAAGACGACGACGAAGACGTGTTCACGACGGAGGAAGAAGCAGTAGAGACCACCGTGTCGGCCCCTAAGGGAAGCAATCTTCAACGGCCGTCTGATCAGAGCGCTGCAAGGAGATTGCTGACGCCCCCTCCGGAGGCGCAGCAAGCGTGTGGCCATGAAACCCCGAAGGCGAAGGAGGTTGTCGTCGACGTCGGCGGTGAGGACGACGAACCGTTGGAAAGTTGGCGGCAACACAATGTCGCACAAGGCGCCACGATGACAACACTCAAGATACGTGGCTCGACTGAAGAAAGGTCACTTCAGGGTGGGCTGCCCTCCACGCCGTCTTTGCCGCGTCCGCGCAACACGGCTGGTCCGCCAAAGCATGCCTCAGGGCCAACGCTTCCGTCGTCGACGTCATCATCGACACAGGCTGAAGGGGCTCCTCCATCCCCAGGTCCACACGACGTCGCACACCATTAGCATCGACCTCCCATAGCAGATTCTCGCCGAAGGGGATTCCTGCGTCGATCAATATGTTGTGGAATATACAGACGGTGGTGAACTGTTGCGGAAGCATGTCCAGGTTTGTCTTGTGTGTCCGCAGAAACAGCCGCCACATGCCCTTCAGCCTGCCGAACGCCCTCTCCACTACTCCCCTCGCCACCTTCTGCTTGTTGTCAAACCGCTCCTCGTCGACGTGCTGATTGATGCCTCCATACGGGACGACCATCCATTCCGAAAGGGGGTAGTCATTGTCCGACAGGACGTACCCGTTCGTCTTCACACCGAATGGCAGTGCCACGGGGGGACCACGAAACAACGACCCCTCCTCCACGCGCTGCGACGGGCTGGACAGCTGAGGCGCCGTGATGTCGTGGCAGCTACCTGGGTATCCCATGTGCACGTCGAGCACACGCTGTTGGGGCAAATACCCTGACAAGGGTATTTACCGGGGTTTTTCAACGTCGGACGTCGTCCGACTTCTGTGTTGAATTGAAGGACTTGATGAGACGATGTTTGCCAAAAGTTTATTCAGACCTGACCTATGACTGACAGATTAAAAGTTCGAACGTTAGTCCGAACGCGTATGGCGTCCAGGAGTAACGGATGTGAAAGGTGATGCTCTGTTTTGTCGAAGCCGCAGGTATGTGCGGACATGGGAACGGTAAAACTATACCTATTCCATCTAAATAATGTCGCGCGGCTTAGGAATGGGGAGTTTTTTTTCTCGGCCGCAGAAGTTGGCATCAAGCCAGGGGGCTGACATGCCAATGCCACGCGTCCTACCAACGGGGTAAGGCCTGCCGGCAAGGCCTGCAAGGTCGCGGGCAGGCGGGCAGGCGGGCAGGGCCTGTAATGCCACAAGCAGGCGGGACCTGCAAAGCCCCGGCATGAGGCATAGGGGATAACGGTTGGGCAAGCTTTTCTTATAAAAGAGCAGCTCCTATCACTGTCGTGATAGGAGCTAGCCCGGTAGGTTACGGTACTGAACTCTCACCTGATAGTGTCTGGGATCGAATCCAATATGCCGCACCTCCGGGCTCGCTCCTTTAGGAGCAGCCCAACAATCTGGCGCGGCATTTTCGGTCGTGCGATCGATGAGATCACACGGCTGAAAACAGCCGCGCGCAGATTAGTCTGGCCCTTGCGCAAGGATGACACGCATAAATCGCGAAATGGTCGGAAAAAAAAAAAAAAAAAAAAGGGTTTGGAAAAATCTCGTCGAATCCCACACGGGATTTGAGCTTGGGGCTGCATGACAGAACCGTGGCTTTCAGCCACGATGTGACCGTTGGCATAAGCCAACGGGCATAGTTAGGAGGAAAAAAAAAAAAAAAAAAAAAAAAAAAAAAAAAAAAAAAAAACATCCAACAAAAACAAAAACAAAGCAAAACAAAACAAAAACGAACTAAAATAGGAGGCGCCATGTGGCGCTATGAGAAGTGTTTGGGGCATTTCAAGCCCCAGTGTATTGGACAGTCGCCTGTGAAAACGGGCGACCGTTTTTCTCTGCTGCAGGGTAAGTTTTTGTTTTTTTCTTTTCAGTCTTTTTGTTTTTAAATTTTCTTTAGATTTCTTCTTTTAGATTCACTTCATATTTTCTTATTTTAATTTTGTTTTTAGATTCTTTTGTTTCCCTCCCCCCCCATTTCTGTTCGTGAGTTCCCTAAGGCACCCGTTCGTTTCAACGAACGAGTTGCCTTCCCATCGGTAGGATGGGCAAAATCGGATGTATCTGCCGCGGTACGCGGCTACATCCGGGCATGGGTTTTGGGACCTTGTACTCGAGTTACGAGGGACTCTCTCCACACGCTTTGAGTAGTTTTCAGTCGCGATAAACGGTCGCGACTGTCGGGGTTTCACGAAGAGAGAGAGAGAGAGAGAGAGAGAGAGAGAGAGAGAGAGAGGGGATCCCACCTCGCGCCGAGCCCTGCTATGAAACAGGCAGGAGGGCATGAAGCGCCTGTACCTGGCGTCGAAGGCCCCTAGGTACGGGCGCGCTCATGAGAGGTGATGGGGACTGCTGGTCCCCATCATGTATGACCTGCGCCCGTGACAACGGGCAGCCGTTTTTTTTGCACAAGATTTTAAGTTTCTTTGTTTTCCTATATTTTATTTCTTCTTTTATTTATTATTCCCCCCCACCTTGTTGGCTCCAGCATTAAAGGCTGCGCCCGTTCGTTTAGCAACGGGCAGCAGTCTGATGTTCAACACCTGTATCCGATACTTAAGGTGTGCCGGATACAGGCGTGAGTAGCATATGGGAGCAGGGGGAGAAGACCCTGCTGAGCTTGACTCTGGTTCGGCTCTGTGAAATGACTTAGGGGGCGGCGTGTTGCTCCCTGCACAGAGAAACGAGGGGGCAGGAGGGGTAAAAAGAAAGAGAAAGAAAAGATAAGAAAAAAAAAGGTAACGGCCACGTACGTGGCCGTGGTCGTGGACTAGGTCCAGCCCCTAGAAGGTTATAGGGGCTGATGGGACAGTGCCTATTCAGTTGAACAGCCAGTCCTGAAATGGCTGCGTACAACCATTTCGAGTGGCACCTGGCCTGGGAAGCGGCCAGGTGCTCTTGGGAACTGATGACCCTGGCTCCCCAAAGGGGAAACCAAGGCACTGAGCCCCTGGCCGTTCATTTAGATTAAGGGTCAGGAGCTCTGACGAATTTTTGCCTGGCTGTGGGCAAAGCAGCTGCCCACATGCCTTCGACTGGCTATAAAAGTCAGCACTCCACCCAGCAGCATCACACTTGTGGCAGTGCTGCTGGGGCATTCACTTGAGTGAATGCTGGCTGGCTGCTGCCTGTTGCTGGAGAAGGGCGGTGCTGCCGGTGGAGGGGCTGAGGTGGAGAGTGGAGGTCTGCAGGTTGGAGGAGAGGCTGCCATAGCCGCCGTGCTGCGGGGTGCCAACAGGAGGTATTGCCGTTTGCGGCAGGGTTATTCGGCAAGCGGTGCAGGGGAAACTTTGCCCGTTTTGCACGGCGGCGGCAGTGTATTTTTGTCAGTACTGCGGAAGCGCTGCCGAAATTTTGCGGTGGCTGCGCAGGTTGTAACGAGGGTGCGGCGGAATAGCTGCCGAAATTTTGTCGCGGCTGCACAAGTTTTAACGGCGGTGGTGCGGAAGCGCTGCCGAAATTTTGCGGCGGCTGCACAGGATTTAACGGCAGTGGTGCGGAATTGCTGCTGGTTGTTTTTGGCACGTCGGCAACAATATTGTGAGAGAAGATTGATACGGGTTTTGTGTCAGTGGAGATAGTTTTGTGTCTGATCTGGCGCTGGTGTTGCGGGCCAACCGTGGTACCGGTTTGACAGCGCAGCAAGCAGTGGTCCGCATATTTTTTTTTTGTGCGTGGGCTGGTGACATGAGGAGGACCCGGAGTGAGTGCCCGCGACAGTGACTATTGGAGTTGCAGCGCTTACGGTTGCGCCAGAAGACAACCTTATTTTTGGAAGGCTCGCGACACATGCAGTTTCAACCAGGGCCACCTTTATTTTTTTGGCGGCGTGCAGCGCAAGCGGGATTTGAGAGTGGGACCATCCAGTGCTGTGGCGTTGACGTGGGACAGCCTGGGACCATTTTGGGACCAGGTGAGACTGATCTTGAAGATCGAAACCGACATATTGTGGTGGCTATTATGAGTGTACGTGGTACCTGGAGAAGGCGTGGACTTGCGATTGGTTGAGAGTATCCTTGGTAAGGGAAGTACAGTTGAGACTGTTGGCATCACATGGGACTCATTGTTGGGAACACCCTCCTAGAGGGTTATCTCACTTGAGTCTTGCTGTGGAGGTGACTTTCGCTCATACGAGCACTTGGAGGGTGAGGTGGTCGTCGTTCAGTAGAACGACCACGAGTTGTGAAGTTGTGAGCTGTATATTTCCAGCTTCAACGGCGGTCGCTTTCTCAACTCTGATTGGAATACTACTCGACTTTCTTGAGTGAGCCAGATCTAACTTCACTCAAGGTCAGTTGAATGACACAAACTTTCCTTCACACCTGTGTGAACCCGCACTTTGCTTAACCTTGTGGTTTTGAATGTTCAAAAGAAAAGGCAGAGGAAAGTTGTGTGAGTCATGCATGTGAATGAAAAAGTCTGACTTGAATCTGGGATTGTACTGGCTTGTTTTGAACTTGTTTTTTTTGCATGTTGTGCAGGTAGGTAGAAGGATACTTGCTATGAAGATTGGTATTGCGTATTTGGGATGGAGAAAGGGATTATCTTGTGTCTATCTTTCGCTTGCCTGCGTGACAAAAGTACTCGAATTCTGAAATGGGTAATTTCAACGGGTGCCATGGGAAAAAAAATTGTGAATAAAAAGAAAATGCAGTCAATCGGACTTAGCATGTTTCCAGGATTGACACATTTCATCCGGAATGACCTTCTATATCTATACCTGTCAAAGTGATTCTCATTCTCTATCTCATTCAATTTCTTTACGTCTAAGTTACCATGAACCGAGAAGGGATGAGAATATGAAAACTACTTGCGGTGAGCGCGTTCCCTTTTCTTTAGGAAGCATCCAAGGTGGGGGTTCGTATGCTTACGGAGCCGGCCCTGTTATCGACTTGGAGTGGCCCGACCTCTGAGATCTGGGTCTCCCGGCTCAGGCGAGGGGAAGGAGTATCCACAGACCAGTTCCTAGAGGAAGAGGCATGCAACACGTCAAACAAAGCCCCTGATCAAGAATCATCCGCGAAGCAACCTGTCATCCAGGAAGATTGAGCAAATATGGAGACAGGCGCATGCGTGTTTAATCATAGGTCGGCTTTAGTTGGAATAAATAACTTTGGCGGCGCGTCTCATCAAGTCAGAACTAAGGCAGTCCGACTACCTTGTCGGCTGCATCAATGTTATTATCGATAGTCAACTTCTCGTTGGTGATTGTATGCTTGTTCTTATGGAATTCGACCCAGGGTGGTCGGGTTGTTTTTGATATCGTGTTGTTGGTCGTACCATATGATGATTCTTATTTTTTCAGTAATCATTTCAGATTGGGCATGTTCCTGTCGACTACAGTCGACTCCTTTTGGAGATATTATGTGTGTTTGTTAAAACTTTCTTTCTGACTGTGTGTTTAAGGGACTAGGATTAATTTTATGGTTTTACGCTTGGTTGAGACCGTCCTAGTCGACCGGCGCCCGTTTCGTACTTAGGAGATCAGCGCCCTAAGGAACGAACGACGTTCGGGCCCACTTGGCGTTAACCAACGTATGTATACTACGGTGAACGAGCAAACGCCCTCGGCTGACCTACCTTTGCAATTGCATCTAAAAGCTTTCGCACGTGGGTCAGTAGCTCGGTAGGGATACGCCCCTAAGGGTGGTGACAGCCCCTTAGGGAAGGTAGCTTATGCCCTGCGGGAACCTATCTTGTCGTAGGGGACCGCGGGATGTATTGCTGGCGCACCCGGCCAGAGCGGCGAAGGAGCGATGCAACCGCGTCCGTCTCGGCGGTTCGCGGGATATTTATGCGTCATTCCCAAGTTGTTTCGGATTTTGTTTTGTTTATCTCCTACGTGACATGGCCGGGAGGGCCCTCGTTCACGCGAGGGCCGATGCGCTCGACAACACAAGTCCAGGTCGACGACAACCTGCGCGACGATGGAGAAACTGCGCTTCATGTCGTAGTAGTTTTCGCTCGGAGCGTTCGCCGGCTTGTCCACGTTGATGTGAGTACAATCAATGCAACCGTGGCAGTTGGGGAACCCTTTATCAGCGAACGCCCGCAGAACCACGAGTTTACGAACTCCAGTTGGCCACGAGATCTTCTCTCCGAACACCCTCAGCAGCGCGACAGTAACGTCGCGGACGGCAACCAGGCCAGAAGCTCGTCCAATCTCGAAGTTGCACGTGTTGCTCTCGTACGTCTCCCCTGTAGTCCACATGTACAGTGTGTACGCCACAATCTGGTCCGACTGCTAAGGCTCCCTCTAGAACGTGACCCTCCGCTGAAGATGAGGCGCACACGCCTTTGCGATCTCCCGGAACACTCGCGGCGACATTCTTAGCTTATCCCGGAAGTGGTCGTCTGTGGCGTCGTCGCATTGCTTGAGGTCTTCCCACATGGTTCATGTCCTGCGCTTCACCCACCACCACGGCGTCGTACGAGGAATCACTCCGCAACCCAACGCGTGGCACAGTTGAACAACAGCCTCCGACGTCGCCACGTATTCGACCCCATCGTCCGGACCTTGCGTCAATGTCCTCCGTCTACTCGCGCGCAACTGCTCCTTCAGTCGCCCCAGCGCCCTCTCCTGTTGACATCGAAGAACGATTGAGGACACGATTGCCGCCACGGCCTGCAGCTCCCGAGGCGTCAACACATGACATCTACCCTCTTCGCCGCCCTCCATAGCCGCGTCTTGGACACGGACCCGTCGCTCCGCTGCCGTATGTGTCGTCCTTTCGCACCCGACGAAGAAGCCGAAGACGTTCGTCGAAAGGTGGCCCCTTTTCTCTGCTCACAGTCCCGCACATGGAAACGAGGAGCAAGGCGCAGTCGGTGTGTGCTAAGGTCCACGGCGATGGACGCACCACACACTGCCTGCGCAGTTGCAACGGCCTCGAGACGGAACCTCCGCCGCGCTGAGCCCCTTTCCGCACCACGCCGTCCTCGCACCGCCAGCCACACGTCGTCGTCGTCGCAGTAGTCATTCGAATTTTGAATGTCAAATGCTGACGCCCTTGGGGTTAAATTTCTTTTCACGTTGCCCGCCGAATGTCGTTTCCCGCCTCGTGTCGCTGGACCACGCCACCTCCACACGAACAAAAGACGTTGGACCAAGGATGACCGACCCCGCGGCCGTTAATTTGCGTATGAAAACGGTTGCGGGTAGCCACAAGGAAACATCCTCGAGGGAGGTCCCCAAGGATGAGTGCAACGACGCCGCAAATTCCCCTAAAAAAACACAAGGACATTTCCTTGTGGCTAAAGGAACTCGCCAAGAGTGTCTAACGAGGCCCTATGTCCTGTAACGCGACAAAGTGTGTGCTTCAAATTGAGAGCTATGTTTTCTGCTTATAATGCGGTAAATCAAAGATATTGGGTTGTGTGATAAAGATCCTGCTTCCTGTGCTTTGCTTTCTTTTCAAAGTTGTCTTCTACTCACCGGGCGACAATTCTATATATATATTTTTCTCTCAATTTTAACTCGCTTCTGCCATGTCATGGAACGTATCTTTTTCGTCTTTCACTACCTAGCTACCACTACTCCTAAGGCTATTAAGAGGACTCCTGCAAGCATAGCTATCTACCTCTCTTTGGTGAAGGTAGGTTACCTCTCTTGGTGGAGGGAGTTACTTGCATGTTTGCCCTTTGCCCTAGTCATTCAGGGTGCAGGGCTGGGGCTGCCAGTGGGGGCCCGGCTAACACAAGGACCACGCATTTGCCAGTAAGTGCATCTCCCTTTTCATTTCCCCCCACCCCCATCGAGCAACGGTAGTGTCTAAAGCCAACATTCTCCCACACATTACAAGCAACCCACCCACACTTGCACTCACACCCGTGTTGACTAAAGACCCTACTAATACCGACTGGGAGGATCCAGCTGACTATGGGCCTCGTTAGACACTCCTCAGGTCGTCCTCGGGGCCGAGGAGTTTTCCTTTGGGTCGTCCGAGGAATTTCCTGTCGTCGTTCCACTCATCCTCGGAATGGTCGCCCGAGGACGTTTCCTCCAGCCCGTCCGGGGCCAGTTTAGTAATGTGATAGGTGGAGGCGGGGGGGCGGGGGGCGGTGGTCCATTGCCTTTTGTCCGTGTGGACGCCGTTGGGCCAGCTGCGGTCTGCGGCAAAAGTTGAATGTCCGCGGCGGGCCTCCAAAAATGAAAAAAAAAAAGGCGCGGATCACTCGTTTCAAAATTCAAATTTTGAATGCCGCCGTGGGCGTGGCGTTCACGACTACACGTGTGGCTGCGCCAGACGGTGGGCAACGTCCGAAAAGACAGAGTCTTCCACTGTGGGGCGGCAGATCGGCGTCAATTCTTCCGGCGACGGTGCCGGAAGACGTCCCCCGTGAAGGCGCTACCACGGTCGTTCTGGGTGGCCACCTACGTAGGCAAACCTTGGTCGTCGTCATGTACGTGCTCAGAAGACAGCGTCAGTCTGTCGTCGCCAATTGCTGGTTCTTCGTCGTGTCACGCAGGGTGGGTGGAGTCTTCTGTCGTCAACGAAGCATCCCTCTTGTTGTTCACCCATTTTGGCGATGGATACCTCCGACATCGGAAGTTGAGCACAACGGAGAGGACGGTAGTGGCAGTGGCAGCGGCCGTGAACGTTGTGTTTTTCCGTTGTCGGAAGGAGAGGATCAGGGGGAGGATGGAAGTGCAGATCCGCACACGGAGGAAGAAGACGTCCTCCATGAACGACACGTGGACGACAACATCAGCTCAACGACGACAGTACACCTTCACCAAACCGTGGCGAAGAGGGATGCAAATGGTCGGCCGTAGCAAGGGACAGACAACTTCTAACTTTCTCCGTCACGGAAGACACTGGCCAGTGGGCCAGCACAGGCCAGCTGAAGCATTTGAATTTGCAGACTGTTGGACCTCTTCCCACCTGCGGGAACACGAGACGAGGGAGAACACCCCTTTCTCCACCTTGCGGAGGCTGGTAGGCCGCCAACGGTTACCGTTGGTGGACACATCCATGATGTCAAATGTTGGCGACACAAAATGTCTGTCAAGTGGCCGGAGGGAACATTAATGGACCAGCCGCCAAAAAATTTGTTGCCGATGAGGTTTGTCGTTGCCGCTCCAATAATCACGGATCCTTGACTACCGAGTGACCTCGGGAGGTCCCTTGGGGAACGCCACAAAATGGTTGTAGCTCAAGGACGCCCCCAGGATTCCCCGAGGAATTGTTTTCATTTTCTTTTTTCGTTTTCTTCCCCGAGGATAGGTGGAACGATGATTTCCTCGGGGGATTTATGCGTCCGAGGAGTGTCTAATGAGCCCCTCTCTCAATTGGATGGCACCAAGCGTACCCCTTTTCATCTTCCCCCAACCCCCATCGAGTAACAATAGTGACTAAATCCAACACTCTCGCACACACCACACACAACCCACTCACAACCCACTCACACTCGCACTCACACCTGTCTAGGTTGACGACTGTACTAATACCGACTGGGAGGATCCAACTAACTTTACTGGTTAGTTGACACCAAGTGTTCCATAGGCGGCCGTGGGGATTGAACCTTTTTTTTTTAACTCAGAAAGCACAACTAAGGGTAATAGTGAAAGCATATACCCCTAGCTATCCTTGGATGTGACTCCATTCTATTGGTGGGGAGCATCATCTGTTGGAAACCGGGTTTAGCGTCCCATGATAACATTCAATATTGAAAGCAGAGAAAGAGTTAGAGTTGCCTCTTCAATCCCCTGAGAACCGCCAAATATGTCTCAACACTAGCTACCTTTGCCTTTCATTAAGATTTCTTGAACATGTCAGTTCTCTCTCAAACCAAACCATTGCATCTCTACAAGATCAAGTTAAAAAAGAGGATTTATAAAGAACATTGGGTCCCTCAGGGTATTTCCTGGGTGGATTATGAACAAGTCCTTGAAGTTGAGCTGAAAGTACTTTTTGAGGGGTTCCTTCGTCCCTTCCTCTCCAGGCCATGACACCTGCCGCAGACTGCTCTCCCCAGCACCCCCTAGCCAGTCCAAGATAAATTTTCAAATTGTCTGTTGAATGTCTTTTTTGTTGAAAATTGCAGAATTTGGTTCTTACAACCGACCATTTAACTCTAGTTTCAGTTTGCACAAACTGGACAATATATTCCACCATTTCTGACCCTTCCAGTTTTATATCCTCTCTTTCAAAAACACATTTTTTATACCATAATGTCCATAAAACCTCTTTCCTACTAATTTCAAATAAATTGAGCTGGAAATTTGATAGTTATAGGTCTCTCAGGCTCCAATGTGTTTAGAAGATAGCCCTCGAGTCCCAAGGTCAGTCTAAACTTGTTTATTCTCGCCATATGCACTTTCATCTACGGAATAGGAACACCGAGCATGGATATTGCATAAAAATGTGCTCAATGGTTTCTTTAATTTTCAATATAGAGAAAGTAGACATGATTTACACCACGGGGATGCTAAATTGTTAATCCTTTCTGTTCAAGTGAAGAATGATCAATAAAGCCAATCATTTATAGACAAACAACGATGTGAAATTTGTCATTGTAATGAAGAAAATATAGTTTCATGTTGCCTTATATTTTTGAAAAACTTTATGTTGTTGAGGATCTTCATGTTTATATTCAAATGCTTGGTCCATCTCTCCTAGAGAATAGCTGAAATATCCATTTTCGGTCGGAGCATCCGATACTTCGTTTTTACTGTAAGAGATTGTTGGATCCTTGATCTACCTTTTTGCTAATTTGACACACTCATTCTACCCGATCTATTGGGAACTATGAGATGAACAGCTCTGGATGAAAAAAAAATTATCTTTTGACTAAGGAGATGAAAAAGTCTTTAATTCAATAGAGGTTTGTCGAGGGGAAAAAACATACTAAGTCTAAAGATGACTGAACCGATAATTAATTTTTGTTCATCTTAAAGATACTTATTAGAGTGTCATGTGCAAAAATCTGTATAATTCAATGTACCACCTTTGAGCTATCTGGCCGGAATCCAACCACCCAATATGCTTCCTCAAACTTAACTTTTTTTCTTAGGGTTCTTATCCAGGTCAAGGGTATTAGAAAAAATGATTTGGTCTAGGTTTTGGTTTAGATGGTGAACATACCGAAGTGTATATCTCAGTTGCTCCGTCTTCGAGTAATTTTTACTTGTATCTCATAGGTCTTTAATTATAATGACTCCTCTTTTGACCTAATGAGACCAAGACGGGGATGAGTTATTGTAGATACAACCATTTGTGTTTGTAATCCATCGATTGTCAAAAAGTGGTTGACGAAGTACATCGTCATAACGGGTTGGAAAAAACCTATTCGGCAATGGTAAATGACGCCATATTTTGATAAACTTCACTCATAGATTATCCATATTTATATCGCTTTTTATGTTTCTCCGCTCCCCTTCCTCTCTAGATCGAGCCCGTGCTTTGCGTATCGTCCAACACTAGCTTTCTATCTATGCGAGGGGATGTATATACTCATTTAATAAAAGGGTTACCCTACGAATATGCTTTATCAGAATCGCTTGTCATGGCTTGTCCGTTGATAGGATTATTTTTTTTAACCATTGTAATGATTGGGCTTGATATTGAAACGTGAGATAAAAAATCCTCAGGCCCCCTCTTGTTTTTTGTTTGACTATGGAAAGTCAGACCACTATAGGAATTACCCTACCCTGTTCATGATTCTCTCTCTCTATGCGAAAGTTGCTACTTGTCGCTGAAGGGTTTTCGTTCTCCCTTTGCTCATGACCCAAAGTGTCGACTTGTATCAAATGTACATGAATATCATGTTGTTGATAATGAGTGTCCTCCCGAAAATCGAGGTGTCCTAGTTTTTTAGTTGATTCATTTTTTCTCGTGCTGGTTTGAAATTTCATTAATCATGGATAATAGTTTTGCCTATTGTTATGAGTGATACTCCTTGAACGCAAACCGAAGGTTTTAGGGGTAACCAACTTATTATGGGTTGTTCTATAGGGTGGTTCTCATTGAAATGAATCCACCACCCTTAAGTCTTGTTACTCTAATTAACCACCGTATCAGAGCTCTGGGTGAGTTTGTTTATTAGAGCCTGGATTTCCTCTGTGTTCGTCACTGATGCTTCCAGCATGATTGTGAGAACATAAGCAATTATTAAGCAGTCCGGAATAACTTTTTCTGGAATGTCTGAAATCCGCAAACGTTGCAGATTATGGTTAAATCTGATATGAGCCCCTACGACTTCCATTATGGTCAGAAACAAGATGGGGTTCAAAGGATCTTCATGCCTCACCAATCTCTGCAATCTAATTTTTGGAGAGAAAAACCCATTAAACTAAACCCTTGTTGTAGCAGGGGTATGAAGGATTTCAACCCACTTTGGCAATTTAGGTTCAAACTTCATCTTATTCAAACAAACAATCAACAAACGTCAATCCACAAGCTTATGAGTATTTTCAAAATCAATGAAAATGAAGGCACTATTCTGTTTAGATTGACGAGAGAGTTCAATAATCTCATAGATTAAAATAATATTATCTTGGATGTGCTTATCCTTAATAAATTCGATGGGTGAAGGGTGGATATTATTCGTCATCACTGAAATCATGTTGTTAGTCAGAATCTTGGCCAATAAGTTGTAAGCAATTGTAAGTAGGGTTATAAGTTTGTAGTTCTTTATATTGGTTTTATCTCCCTTGTTGTATAAGAGGGTGAGAATCCCTGCCGAACTAATTCTCTCATTTGCTCTGACTTATGAATTAATTATCAAAAAATCATTAAATTTGATAAGAAGGTTTACCCAAACTTCTTTGGGAAGTCTATCAATGTCAACTGTTTTATTCTCCCCAATCAGTAATAAGGTTGTACATAGTTCCTCCAAGGATGAGGGTCTATGCAACTGTTCTATTTGTTTTTGAGTAAGTGTCTGAGTTAATGGTGTAAGAAACATTTACATGGCTACCTCATCTTCCTGTATATGTTTCATATTTTTTGCTTATATGAATTTTTTTTTGTAAAAATCCTAGATCATTTTAAAGTTTCCTGCTGAGGATAATGAGATGGAAGGTTCCAACCTATTACCCTCTTAATGTCACTTGCCTGTTTAACCAACTGAGCTAGGTAGTTGATATTTTATTTTATCTTTTTAAAAAATGAGCAACCTTTATAAAATTGTGTCATGAACCGCAACCAACATTCCTCACGAAGTTTGCGGCAATTCTTAAGGTTGAGCAAGACTCTCTGACCAATCAAAGCCAAGACCACGACTGTTGAACTCGATACTCCCAATCTGCCCAGATCGCTTATTTGATGAAATATTTGATTTCGGCTCGAACCATTGGTGGTGTCAACCTTTCCCCTCTTTTAGTTGTTGAATTCCTCATGTTCCAAAGAGGTCACAATATGTTTTTTCTTAAAGTCTCTTCTAAGATTGAGTAAGACTCTCCGGTGTCGAGCGCATTGATCCGGTACTACTCAAGGGCAGAGCGGGACCCTCCCGGTCGCGTCACGCAGGAGTTGGATCTTAATCCTCGTCGCGATGCATACATAGAGTCTCCGCAACCCGCTCCGGCCGAGTGCGCCAGCCATACCTCTCGCGAGCCCCTACGACAGGATAGGGCCT
>BFEA01000228.1:1431012-1447869 GCA_003427395.1 Chara braunii
AGCGTCGCGCGCGAGACTTAGTATAAAACCGCGCGGACGCAGGGCTAACTCATATCGACTCGCAATGCAAGCGTACGCAAACGATCGCAATGATGGCGTACTACGTAGTACCCATACTCATGCGGTCCTCATTGATCTCGAGGGTCGCATTCGACTCTCAAGGGTCGGTTGACACTTGCCTTGAGGGATTGATCTCTCGACGCTGGACAACCGTCAAGTGCGGTTGAAAACCACACCTTCTTCTGCACCCTGTGGAGAGTGGGTGGTACATAGGTTCATACCTGTGGTGGCAATCGTCTCTTATGGTCATGGAAACCAGCTCCATCATCTACGACCCGAAAATAAATCAAGGGGTTTGACTTTGATGGCTGTCACGGACTACAACGTTCAACTATCAAAATTAATAAGCAAAATCAATAATAAAAAAAATGAACATCTCAACCCTCATATATCAAATCAGGACTCGAGATAGACAACAAAAGAAGGGGAAAACATAAACCCATCAGGTGTGCAGATCGTGCGACACATGGTTGTCATTCTCACTGCTTCCAAGGTATGACCCATATACCAAGCTTCAAAATACTGACCTGCATAAAATATCGGCACACACAATAGCCACCTTGCCACACACCAATGTGGTCAACTTTACCATTCCCTGTAACTCACACCACAGTGCCCCAGTCATAATTCAACTTTCCATAAATCTCATAAGTTCTTTATAATGGTCATTTAAAAGAAGTTTGGTTAAAACCCTCAAAGAAACATATCAAATCACCGGGTTAAGGCAATCAAGTTGAGGTACAGGTGTAAGCAAAGTTGTGTCGTGAGCCGACAAGTCGGCGATCAACCAACCGACCTGTTATCAATGATAACAGACGATGATCCTTGTAGGATCAAGCTTAAACTAGTTCAAATCCTGAATCGAACGTCCAAAGAAGACCTATATCATACGACAGGTCAAAGTCCAAGCTAAATCGTCAACGTATGGAGGTCAGATCCCCATGACACGTTCTGACTCAAGACTCCCCTAATAGCCAAGCCTAGGTCTACCTTTAATCCAGTGCCCAAGGAAAGGTGAACCTATGGCAGAATCTCCCCCATACAGAGTGGATCGCCAGAGTCACCACCTGTCAAAATATAATCTAAGTCCTTTAAATTAAGAAAATTTCGGCAGCGCTTCCCGTAGGAAAAGTGCATTTTCAGAATTTATAATAAGTCACATATGAAAACAACAACCAAACCTTAATTCTGGAAAGTTTACTTTTGTCTAACTCCCTGAATTAGTAAAAATTTGGGCAGCACTTTCTTTAGAAAGTTAGACTTTCCAGATTTTTACTTTAGAAAGGTAGACTTTCCAGATTTTTACTAAGTCGGATATAAACTCAAACATAAAATCTGGGTTCAACAAAGACAAAATTTAACTAACTCCTTAGATTTGTAGAAATTTCGGCAGCGCTTCCCGTAGAGAAAGTGTTATTCCAAGATTTATACAAAGTTAAGCTCAGAATATAAAGTGACTTTGACTTTTCAAGGTTTAATTTTGAACTAGCAAAAATTTGGGCAGCACTCCCTTTAAAAAATGAGGTGTTTCAAATTTGCACTAAGCCAAAAGGTAAAAAAAATTGGACCTTGAAAAAGACAAAATCTGACTAACTCCTTGGTTTTGTAGAAATTTCGGCAGCGCTTCCCGTAGAGAAAGTAGCTAACCAAGATTTATACAAGACCAAGTAGAATAAAAGATCCCAGAAAATGCAGAAATTGATCAAAGTAAAATAAACTTCACTCAAAAAATGCAGGAATTGAAACTAACTTCTATGGCTCTAGCACGTGGCGAGCAACTAAAGCAACTACCTATCAAACTGAAACTCAAACTAAGTAGTAGCGTCACTCAGTCACATGCAGGTCAAACCACAAAGGCAAGTACTCTCACCATCCCCAAAGTCAACTTAGCAAACAATAGTTCATAGTCCCTCAATGATTTATCATTTTATACCCCGCTTACATAGGGCATAAAGCTAGACCACCCAAACTTATGGAACATGTCTAGCTCAGCCATGGAGTATACACAAACACAGGGCATAACAATTTTTCTCTTCTTTGGGCATGTGACTAGGCCACCCTAGTCGCCCTGAACTGTTTAAGTATCCAAGATTTATATAATTGTCTTCACTTAGTCTTTTGAGGTAGCATATAACTGAGCCGATCATCTTCGGCTCAAGACTCAGTCTGCCCCTTCGTACCACAAGTTTATTCTTAATTAATACTCTCTTCAGTTGGTGATAAACTATAGTCAGACCACCCAAACTTATGGAACCCTGTCTGACTAGCTTGTTCATAGATAGAATGATAGTAGAGTATAACCAAGTTATAACCTTCTGGTTCCAGCATGTACGAGACGTTGGACCAAGACCACCCAAACTTATGGAACTTGTCTGGTCCAACCACATGCAACCCTCACAAGTCAGAGCAACCAGACTATCCAAACTTATGGATTTGACTGACTCTCCACGCAATCCAAAAATAAACACAGCACTAGGCCTTCCCAAACTTATGAAACTGACCCAGCCTTTGGTTGACCCAGTCAAACGCATGCAGTTTGCCTTCCTTTCATCCTTCCCCCAGATGCAATCCCACAATCTGCTTTCAGTCAAACAACAAAAGTGAAACCGACATTGCACATACGTTCCCTTACTTAGCCTGATTATGTCATGAAAGTCAAACTGAAAGTCAAAGTAAAGGGGGACGCAGTATATTCAGTCAAAGTATAAAAAAAAATATAGATAATGGTTATAACAGGGTTTATAGAGGGAACGAAAAGTTACCTTACAGTTCCCTGCCTACAGAACTCCTCCTGAGTTCCAGCAGAGCTCCCACATTCAGTGGGCAGACTCCCCACAGAGTCTTGCTGCGGTCATGCGGGTTGCAATCCTGCCTGCCGCCTTCCTCTCAGAACAGGATTAGACTTAGAGTAAGAAGGACAGAAATAAGGGGTTTCAGACTCTCGAGATACAAGAGAGGGACAACTCAACTCCCATGAGAGGGCCTGGTAATCTTCATGCGCCTGAGGGCCCCGCAATGGTAGCCAAACGCGCAGCAGCCCGTTCAGACCGAGGTCAAATCATCAGTTACTGGCTTTCTGACGACCCTCTAACTCGCGGTAATAACCTCTTTCACAAGCATGGTCGTGCCTCCTAGTCCCACTGCCTCGGTCTCCAACGACACCGTCACTTGACATTAGTGCACATCTCCCTCACACTATATCAAAATGTCGATGATGCGTAGTCAGCCCCTAGCAAAACACAGCCTACTCAGTCAACTATAGTTAAACCGCCACCTGTTGACTCCCTTTCCGCAACCAAACCACCTCCTCTGTACTCGTGGGTAAACCGTACTAACTCAGTTTTGAATAGTGCGTGCATATTGGCCGTGCGAAACAGCAAGATGCCGCGCTAATGCCCAACACCAAACACAAGCATCACAGTGTCGTTCCTAGTAATGCTCAATGTGAAACCACAACAAAGGTTGTGATGCACAACATAGTAAGAACTCCGTGCGCGCGGCTGAGGCGCAGTGAACGCGTGACGTGTACACAATAGGATGGTGCTTGTAAATCCGCAAACAACCACGAAGCCCAACAACTGCAATAATCTATGACGGAAATATCCCGGCCGATCCTCCTCTGATGCCTGCTGTCGTGCCCAGGTACTCAGCAGGACTAGCTATACTCAAAGACTGTAGGTGGACTCGGCACTCCAGAGTGCAACACACAGCAGTTGTACAGCGGACGACTACTAGCACACAGTTCAGGTTCCGCCACAGAGCTCAGGCTGGTCCTGCCGCAATGCCCAGTCCGGGAACAACACAGGCCTTGGGCACGTAGACTGAGCCCTCCGTTCGCCCTGGCTGAGTAACGCATCCACCCGCCGGTAAGTCCATCCGGCCCTGCAGCATCAGACGGTACTCATAGCAGCTCAAAATGCGGAGTGTCACAGTAAGTAAGCTCAAAAATCTCTCCACCTTCTACTTCTGCACCCTCCCATTCTTCCTCATTGGCATACCGCACAGCGAGCACATCAACCTGCCAAGAACCACCTACGAAGCATGTAGGACACCGACAGCGGGGTAGTGGCGGAGCACAGACGAGGCACTCCGCACATCCAACACGGAGCAAAGCAGCACATCACCTATTTACATCACGATCCAACACCGCAGACTGTAGGTTCCCACCACCCATTGAGCCAGAGAATCACTCCCACGAGCATCCGCCATCACCCACAGGTAACATAGACATCCCGTACCGAGCAGCCCCCCTCTCGATATGCCTGGCTTGGGGGGTGGCAGCCTCTCGATCCTGCCTCCTCCTCTGCCCAGGTAAATAACTTTTCTCTCTCTTTCTCTCTCTCCCTCCCTCTCTCTGGTAACCTGACTCACGATCACTGCTGGATTCCAGCTAACGTTTGCAATCCTACAGTTTCATGTAGGCATCCTTTGAGCAGCCTGCTAATGTGCACGACGAAAAGGAACCTCCTGCAAGAACATAGCAATGTACACTGCGACTAGCAACGGTGGACTTTCGACCGCAACAGATCCGGATCACGACCCGAAACAAATGGCGGACACTGCCCCATACCTCAGCGAGCCCGCGCTTCAAGAAGGGTCGCATGTTTTCAAGAGAACAGAGGCCCAAAAACCGGAAAGCGGGCGAGCCCAACTTTGACTATTAACAAGCACAGTTGGTGGGACGATCAGCATCATCCTAAAGAGGGACGACTTTGGGAAGCCGAGCGGGATCTAATCGTGGAAGGCTGCGATCAGAACGGAGGTCGTGAAAGGGTATGGGGATCAACACCGCATCTTCAATGGGCAACAATATGATCTCCTAGGTAGGAATGTTGGCGGTCAGGACGATGGGGACCTTTATGACGAGCATAATCCTGACTGAGATCGGGATGGCGACCCGTGAGGCCACAATTCATTAAAAAAAAAAAAAAAAAAAAAAAAAAAAAAAAAAAAAAAAAAAAAAAAAAAAAAAGCATCTTTCCCGAGATCCTGGGAAGATACATTAGCATGCAGAAACCTTTATTTTCTCGTAGCGGCATAATCACTGCCCCAGACAAAACTTCATCGTTACCAATGGATTCACGCCACTCCAGAACCCCCACCTACCATCTCAACCTGTCTGAAAAGGACCCAAAAACAATCGCTTACATCGTCTCTATTTTCCTTCTTCGTTGCCCCTCCCTCCATCTCCACGCAGCACCTTTTCCAATCCCTTTTTACTAACGTTTTGCTGATTCTGACTTCAGAATCGGGGTCGCCAAGCCCGAAAACCCCCAATTTGAGTCCTTACTCGCCCGATTTCATCCAGAAATGGGCGAGATACATGACTCTTCTCCTTGACTTGCTCCACTTCCGCCATCCTCCGCGCARCACTTTCTTCTTCTACGCTCTACCCTACYAACCTTCTCCCAAAACCAGCCGCATARTCAGATTCGCCCTTTCTCAAAGCCCCATATTCGATCCTCTCCCCGCCTGATTTCGTCAAAAGTCGGGCAGGTTCTACACTTTTTCACCCTCACCTACTCTGCYTGCTCCCGCCATAGCCTGTATCCTCCCCGCATGTACCTCGGGCGGTAAGCCGTCCGGATTCATTCACTTATTCATCCCATTATTTCCTGCTGCCCCGTCGCCTCTTTCCATCCTCTCTACTGCGCCCGCCTGCTCAGTCCATCGCCATTCTCTTTCTGCTCAGCGTCTGCCTCCCCCTGGCATAGCTTGCTGCTTTCTTCCTTGCTTTGTGCATGCACCCGGCACAGAAGTCCATCCGGGTTCACTCACTTCGGCCATTTCTCAGGACCTCCGCTGCCCCTTTTTGCCTGCTGCTGCTAGTGCAGCCCCGCTGTCACCCAACTTTTTCTAGATGCATGGCCCCCCAATATCTGCGCCTAGGTACACTCCTCCATATGTAGCGCCCAGTCTCACCTCTCTGCCATCTTCCCTGTTGCACATGCATCCGGCGCAGAATCCCGTCCGGATTCTTCCTCCCCCGTTGCCTGCTGTTCGTCGTCCTCTGCCTCAACACCTGCTCCCACTACCTTTGCTACCTGGTGCACTATCTGCTCGCTGCCGCCCAGCTCCTGTCTCCGCCATCGCTCTTGCTGTCTTCTTACTCCCTCCTGTGCTAGCTACTACTTCCATCTGCCCTAATATGCACACTAACCCAGGCACCGCAGTGATGGCTTTCATATCTATCGCGGGAAGATGATCTTGGAAGTTGATTTCCACTAAGGAATGAGAAACAACTTACCTCCCATATAAATCGACCTCGGGCGGTGCTACAAAGTGCCGCATGTGCTTTGCTGCTGCAGTGGCTACGATGCTGCAGTGCATGGAAGTGCTCAAGCCCACTGCTGAACCAACAGTGTGAGCCTGGGTGGAGCATGGTCCGGTGCAGATCTTGGTGGTAGTAGCAAATATTCAAATGAGAACATTGAAGACCGAAGTGGGGGGTTGTACTGTTGCAGCCCTCACCCTGTAGTGCCTTCGGCCGCGTCCCTGCTAAGGCATCAGTCACCATTTGTTGGGCCTTAGTAAGCCTGCTCACACTCAAACCTCTCACAGCAGACCATGATTGGCGGACGGTGCCCCTGCGGAGGGTCCCCACTCAGGTTTCTTCCGTCCTGTGGGCTAGTCACTCACTGGGTCACATGCACGTCGCACTCCCTGGTCTGAGATTCAAGACGGAGGATACAAGAATTTTGTCGGGGCGACCAGAACCTCAAAAACTGAGGTGGGGGCAAGTTCCATGCAACGGCAGCCGGGACGACTTGCCGCACAGTCTGTAATGCGGCAGCCTCCTACAGGTGCCCAACTCTTGAGACCCGCTACGCCAAGGGCACGGTTCCCCATTCCTCGGGCCTCAACCTCTCACAGCAAATGTCGAGCGACGGACTGCACCCACAGGCAACCTCGCCACCTTGGTTTCTTCCTCCTCACGGACCCGGCCCCCACCGTCCCGCATGCACGTTGAACTGTTTGGCCCGTGTTCTGACGCGGGTCAGATTTTGTCAAGGCCCCAATCACGTCGGAGTCTCGATGGGCCTACCCAAAGTCTCCGGCTGCCATATCGGCCACCGTACCCGGCGTCGGCCTCAGAACCGGTTAACAGCAAATGCGGGCGTGACAAAAAATACTAATAATAAACAGAATAATGAATAAAAATAAACGCGGGGGAACACAAAGGGGTAATGGGCCGAGGGGTCGCGCGCCCCTCTTGCCCGTGACGCCATGCATACCCAGGCCGCGCATGGTCGCGCCTTGCCGTCAGTACCCCGCACTAACCGCTCGCCCAGTCGATGACCAAGGCTTCCTCCCGCACGCGCGCCGTCAGACGGACGAGGTTGCATTAGTGCGACTTGCAGAAAACACGCCAAATACCAAGGGTATTTGGTACAACATCGGCCAAGCAAAGTCCAACCACGATTGTTGAACTCGATACTCTCAGTCAGTCAAGATGGTTTGTTCGAGGACATATTTGATCTTAGCTCAAAACCGTTGGTGGTGTCAACCTTTCCTCTCTCTTAGTTGTCGAGTTCCTCATATTCCAAAGAGTCCACAATATGTCTTTTCTACATATACATAGCATCGAGAGAGATGCATTTGTCTTATTGTCAGAGGGTGCCGGTTCAAGACCTGATGCCCGTAAAATCCCGTTGGAATCCAACTGAGAAATACGCCTGTGGAACCTGCGGGCAGTTGAAGTCCTGCCGTGGTGACCAGGTATAACAGCCTTGGTGTGCTATGTGAACGGAGTGTGCGTGTGTTGCTGAGTCGGCAAGGACACTACAGCCCTGGGGGTGGGCTGGATATCACTACCGGTATGGATCCAGTTTTTATAACACCTCCAAGGGTTGTAGTGGTTACGCGACTTCGTTCCTGTGGCAAAGGGTGTCGGTTCAAGACCTGATGCCCGTAAAATCCCGTTGGAATCCAACTTATTGTCATTCCAAGCAGTAAAAAGTGTTTTGTCCATCTTGAATCGTATTTGAAACCGGAACATTTTTTATTTTTATCATTCTGGGAGGATCCAAGACATTTGTTTGTATCCTCCAATCCCCAGATGGTCATGGAACATCACAGTGCAACACAAAGTATTACATATCATTCATTCAAATTCCCATGGATAGCGCACACTTTGATCTCACTTTGGTTGTTCCCTCAGCGCACCAGACCGACTAGGCAGTTGATTCCACATTCCAATCTCGCTTTGGTTGTTCGCTTAGAGCACCAGACCGCCTAGGTAGTTGATTTGTATCCTAAACCCTAACACTTTTCCTGTTAAAAAAAAAAATGATACACAAAAGATTAACATGACCCTTGTGCAAGGATGACATGCATAAATTAAGATATTGCCTGCAACATATTTCTTTTCTGGATTTTTAGGAATTTTTTTAAAGCTTGAAATCTTGCACATACAACATACCTACATTGTATTTGAATAAATCGTGTGTAGATTACATTCGTTTTATTTGAATACACAACGTCGATACGTTGCATTCGAGCATATATTCTAATATGCGAAAAAAAAAAAAAACAACCATTTTTTAGAACCTGTATTTTTGTGCTAACTTGAATAGAATGCATTCAACAGAAGTGTTTTTTTTAGGCTACCGTACCCATCTGATTCATGCAGAAGATTCAAACTCGTGACCTGTTTGTCAAAAGTTATGCAACCTTACAGTATTCACCTGATCCGAGCAGGATTCAAAATCATGATTTATTTGTCAACAGATTCATAACCTTATCGCGATTCCGACAGGATTCAAAATCATGATATGTTTCCCAACAGTTAAATGTGTGTACCATCCAGCCACATAGCCCGCATACAGCTTGAGGTTCTGACTGCTAAAATATCCCAGAGTTTTTTTCCACAAAAAAAAAAAAAAGAGGAGCACTCAAATCCGTGTCGTCTACTAGTTGCCCCGCCCACATTAACCCCACAATAGGGGCGTGATGCCATATGTACCATTTTATTTTTTCAATTTCACGTACGGGGTACCACTTGCCATGTGTTTTCACTGTAACATAGAGAGCAATTTTGAAAGTTATTGGAAAAAAAATAAAATGTTACCGCTTCAGGACAAAGACAAATGATACAAAGAGTCAAACTCCATGTACCTAATAGGAAAGGTGATATGAGCATCCCCCCTACTAGGCCCATGTGCGTCACTCCATCTATTAGTGGGGCATTGCACCTGCTGGAAACGGTTCCACCGTCCCTCAAGAGCATAAATATATGAAAACAAGAACTTACAGGATGAATATGAACCTCTTCACCCTAGAGAGGGTGTCGGATCTAACCATTCTATCTAGTTTGTTCACCCTATCATTCGACAACTTTTAACAATAACCAAGACCAAACCAAGATTTGGGTACTAAAGACAATAAAGACAAGGGGAAAGGATATGGGAAGTCCATAACATAACACATGATTATAAAAGGGCCCACATTTGTCTAGTCCCCAAACACCACTCAATAATCCTTGCAAATCTTTTCATTATCCTCTTCCGTGGCCCCTTCCCACTTTACCCTTCCCGGTTTCCCTCCTTGGTTTCCACCAAGCCAACAACGACTGAGGTTTTGGATGTGTTTGAGGATTTTAGCACGAATAGATAGACATTTTATTTTTTATTTTTTACTTTCCCATTCAGTTGAGATATGTATTGTAATCCGTTGTTTGATGGCATCAGTGAATTTTGGGTATCTAGCCGAACACTATCCCACTCATGGGCACATCTCCTCATCCAGATAGCCCATAGATGCTCGCCTCCCTATAATGAAAAGGTTTTGAACGAAGTTATCATAATGATTTTATATCTTGGATTCCATCATAATCGTTTTTCATCCCTATGGTTATGGGATTTGAGGTCCGAACTAACTCCAGATACATCACACCATCTCCATAACCCAACGGATCTTGGGTACTGTAAGAAGGCATGCTCAATTCTTTCACGAACAATCTACTTGAAAAGGACGTCCTACAAAATTTACACCAATGGACGATGGACGACGATTCCGTTGTGTTCCCAGGAGTTTATCAACCAATCATTGGTAGAGAGAAAACAACGTTCAATCTCCCATTGCATTGAGTTTATCTTTGTTGGTTTGGATTTGATGATATTAAATAATTTGATTGGTCTAAGATCGCCCCTCTTTATGTTGAGGTGCATTTGCAATTCACTCTGTCTTTTGGATTAACCATTACACGAAGCATGAGGTATGTGGATTCCACGGTCAATTTTGTATAGGGTCCGATTGTAAGTTTTACGTCTACCCCTTTTAGAGCTTCAAGTCCAATTAGCAGGATCAAGGACCAAATGGGAGATAGAGGTTGTTCGTTCGAAGGCAATCCATGAATTGTTTCAGCATAATGCCCTGATTCTATTTTGGTCGTTTCAAACGTGACCTCCCCGTGAGGGACATGGAATGATCAATAGGGCTCTGTCATTTCGTGGATGTCAACAGTTGAGGTTTTCCCATTAAGTATCAAACTGCACTTGTGGTCACGCCCAAGGTGGTGCACGGAGTGAAAACAACTACCTCGTCATTCCAGCTATTGGTAGCATGTCCAGCAGCTGGGGCGGTACATGTCCCGACCACCAAATTTTTCATGTCGGTTCCCGCCCCCCTCCAAGCTTGCCAAAGTTTGGCGCAGGGGCAAATCAGGGTTGAAAAAAAAATATTCTGAGGTACTAGTGGTTTAAAGGCTAGCCATTGGTCCTTGCATTTAAGTATTATAATTCTAAACACCTGATCACGTTTGACCCATCAGCTTTCCTTGGTGTAACTTTCCACTAGCCGATTATTTTGACTAAGAACAAACAAGGAAAGGATAATGGATCTATCTTTTTCTAACACAACCATATTACCTACTTGTTGGAGGTCCCCCTGAATGGCAACCCAATCACTCTTCTTGAACCGAGGACCTTTTATAAGGATCTTGACCCATTCTAATGGAATAGATTGAATACTTGTATCTAGTATCTTTGTTGTTTTCCTACAATAGCGTAGGCTAGGCAAGAGGTTAGGAGGAACATACCAGTCCTGAACTTTTGGGTTTGAGATATCCCTAACCCTAAGGATTTCGTTTTTTATCCAACCCCGCCAAGGAGAATCCATACAATACATCCCTTGAGAGTCAGTGTTCCATCCATTGTTGAAGAGGGGTTGTTGGTAAACCTTTTCCCAACGATTAGGAAAAATCTTATCAGGTAGTGATATTTTTCACCAAGTCTTGAGCAAATCAGGCCAAAAGGGGACATTTTTAATGTCCATCCTTATGACTTGACGATGTAGCTCTGGTACCTGAATTGAAGATTGTACTCTACCTCCTAGGATTGACTAGTAACGATTTTCCAAACCAACTCACTGGATCCGTCCCCTTCGGAATGTCTTGAGCTACTTGCAAAATATGTTCCTCGGCTAGGGCTAACCAAGCGGTTTGTGGTTTGAAGAGTAGACATTTAATCCATTGAGTAAAGCGCATCATAGCTTGAGTCGATGGGTCTAATATTCCTGGTCCCCCTTTAGTCTTGGGTTGGATTACCCCTTGCCAAGTCACTGTACTTACGACGTTTTTTTGCAGTCACGATTACCTCTCTAAAGGTAGATTATTATTTGTCTTTGTCAAGATTTTAAGTACATCTTTGTCAAAAGTCCATATTGCAGATTTATACCATAGTGATGCTAGGATGACATTGTTTATGACCAAATCATTTTATTAAAGACAATTGTTTATCTTTTAATAATTTTATTTTAGCTAATGCTGATTTGTCTCACTATCAGCAGAAGATATACCAACAACAAACACTGCTGACAGTGAGATCCCGAATACTCAAATTGGGCTTTATGATGTCAACCATTCGATGCTTGGTTGTTTTGGGGGTCTCACCCCCTAATGATGTATCCACCAACCTTGTGTTTTGTCCCCCAAATAATCCTTATGTCCGAGAGGGTGCAAAATTTATCCATTAGGCTCTTGAGTATTGTCATATTGTTGAACCGGCTGACCATGACTGCACCTAGACGGACCTGGTACGAGTGAGGGTGATTGAACAGACGGAGGGAACACCCTGCACCTTCCAACTGACCCTCCCGCTTGCCACCCTACCGTTTGACCCTCAAGAATGGGAGTGGACGCAACCAAGTCCGACCAAACCATTCAAATTGTGGCAATATACGGTCAAACATGGCTATCGTGGGCTGCACAAATCCTGCCCGACAGAGGGACTAATCAAATGGCGACGGGAGAAAGACTCCATCCTCCCACCGAACAATGTCCGAGACTTCAGCTGTTCAAATTATAATCATATAATGCCAACTGCACACAGGCTCTCAAGTGGCAGATCCTGCGCCGATGCCTGCCCACCCCCGACTGGTTGGTCACGAGGACCGACCTTGAACAGCAAGGTCACCTCTCCCCCATTAGTCGGTATTGCATCAGACGTTCCCAGTCGCCAGGGCCACTTTGGGACACTGCCTCCTCGGTTGCCAAATGGTTTCCCAGATATGGAGGCGGTGGGATGCGGCATGGACCACCCTGACAGGCTCCCAGTACCCGTGGCAACCCAAACTCCAACTGTTGGGGAACCAAGCGGACATTCCTTCCAACTCGTCCCCCCCATAAGAGGAACCTCTTCCATATTACAAGATTGGAACTGTTGATAATCGCCTGGCGAGCCCGCTGTTCCTTTGAGCGTAATCAGCATACATTCGGTTTCCTACAAGCCAAAGAACATATATCACACTATCTGACGGCTAGAATCAACGCCACATGGGATCAACTTAAGTAGCAAATACGCACCATAGAAAAGAACCTCGTCCTCACCCCACAGGTCAAGCAACAGAAGATAGTGGAAGCAAGAACTTCCTTCGCAGACGAATGGTTGGGACCGAGGAGAGCAATCGCGGAGGTGGACAAGTCACAATTAACATGACACAACTGGTGGAGGAACGAGCATACTTGGTCCTTCAAACCCTCATCACGCTTCTCTATCCCCTGTGCAGCTACTCCTCATCCTTCGTCATCATCCCGATGTAGTCTCCCCCCTCCCCCTCCTCCACAGGAGAGCGGCGAGCCAACAAAGCTACATAGAGCGTCACGGGCAGACCTCAAGATGATTGAGGTTTAGAAGATCGGAACAGCAAGACGACCTGCATCCCGATGTGTGAGAAACGACAATAAAGGGCGACAGAAGGGATGAGTGGAAGATTCGGAGGAAGCCACAAGCCAACAAAGCTGCGGAGAGCACCACGGGCAGACCTCAAGATGATTGAGGTTTAGAATATTGGAACGGCAATACGCCCTGCATCCCGGTGTGTGAGAAACGACAACGAAGGGCGGTACAAAGGACGAGTGGAGGATTCAGAGGTTCTGATAAAGGGACGCACGCAAAGCAACAAAAAACTGGAGGATAGCGGGAACCATATCATTGCACGACGCCATTTTTTTTTTTTTTCTTTCTCTAATATCACAGAGAGAGTTTATGCGCTTAAAGGGTTTCAAAGCGATAGCACACAGCAAAAATGAACGGAGGGGCTGCAGAACAAGACTCTTTCATTTTGTCAATGGTACTCCAAGAGGGAACGACGGACTGTATGGTAAGGCGCATAGCCTCAGATAGGGTTAGGGGCTTAAAAAGTTTAAGGGTTTAAAGAGACAGCACACAGCAACATTGAACAAGAGGGGCTGCAGAACGGAGCTGTTTTATTTTGTCAAGGGTGCTCCAAGAGGGGATGGGTAAAATCAGCAGCTCCAGAGGGAAAAAAAAAGAAGAAAAAAGAACGTAGAATATCTACCCACGGCCGAAAGCAAGGACCAAAGTTGAACTTCTCTAAGCATTTATCCAAAACGAATCAATCTACATGATCATAGACTTTTTCAAAGGCTATGAAATAAAGGTTGCGTTATGTTTGAATTATCTAAAAAACTAAGCTACCAGAGTGGCCCGGGGTCACTTGCCCGCCCGGGCAAAAAACAATTAAAAAATAAAAAAAATAAAGGTTGCGTTATGTTTGAATTATCTAAAAAACTAAGCTACCAGAGTGGCCCGGGGTCACTTGCCCGCCCGGGCAAAAAACAATTAAAAAATAAAAAAAATAAAAAATTTATTTTTTATTCTAAATTTGGTGCAGAATTTCGATGTGACCCTGAGGCAAAAGTTGTTCAGTTTATTTTTCTGCATAACATAGTTTTTTTTCGGATTTTTTTTTTTTTTTTTTTGGGGGGGGGCTGGGACCTTCCCTGGTCCTTGCACGGGCTGGCGACCCGGGACCCGGGCGGCCCGGCTGGTAGCCTAGCTAAAAAGTTTAACCAATTCATTTACAGGCAGGACGTTGTCCTAACTATTTCTTCCTTCAATGAAGTCAGTTTGTGCAGGATGGATGACATTAGCAATAACTTTGAACACACGATTAACGAATGCCTTCGTGGTCAGCTTGTAAACCACTGTGAGAAGAGTGATCGGTTTATAATTACGAAAGCTTGACTTTGTCTTTTTTTTTCGTATAATAAGGTCAGTGCCCCTTGCCCTACTATTTCCCCTATTCTACCTGAGACTCATACTGCATGAGAAAAATCCATTAGATCTAGGGTTAGAAAGTCCCACATGACTTTTTTCCCCTCCATCATCATAAGAGCAGACCATATTTCTTCCTTTGTGAGTCGACTATCAATCATTTGTTTTCTATTATTGTCTTAAAGATTTTTACTCAAGGGTTTCAAAAAATTTTGTATTTCCTTCATCCTTTGTTCTCTTGGTTGATGTTTGCATTTTAATGTGAACATTTTTTTATAGAATTTTCTAGCTATCTTTGTGCACGGCGTTGTTGATGTAGCAAGAGGATGTTGATGCTCGTGGGGATCATATAGAACTTCAATGATGGAACGACCAGTTTTAGCTATGGCTATGGGAAGAATCTGACATCCATAATCCCTTCCGTATTATGTCCTTTCAATTTACCTCATATTATGATCCCTTGTCATCAATGTTCCATGAATTCTAATAGTTTGGACTTCATTTCACTGATTTCCTTATTTTATTTAAGTTGTTGCGATTCATTCCGCAAATCCTCTTCTTGTTGTTGTAGTTAATGAAGCGTTTTTCGTAGATTAATTCTTCTAAATTGCGTTGCTTGGCTAGCAATTAAAAATATTCACTGCATGTACGATCCCAAAACATCAAACCATTGTTTACCCATCGTATATCGTCCTTAATTTGACCACTTTGCTCTCTCCAAAAGGACCACACATCTTTCAAACATACTTTAAAACGATTTATACTTAAAGAGGGAAATGTTTAATTTGTAGAATCCTCGATCCTGGTTCAACTTTTTTCCGGAAGGAAAGCAAGATTACACTCATTGCATGATCAAGACCAAGAAAGACACGAGAAGAGAAGATCTCCGCTATTTGCAGCGGCCCTTCTAGCTATTCTTCCAACAATACCAGATCTATATGAGAATTTGAAACTTCCATCGTTTGACTTTTTCTAAAACAAGAATAGATATGTTCTGTAGGAAAGAAACATTTATATGCATCAAAGAGATTTAACGACTGACATAACCCTCAATTACCAGCGATCCAACTGTCTATTTAGGGCTGCATTGAAATCCCCCATCACCGCAATTGGAATACCGACCGGGAAGTGACCCTTTAGGGACTAAAAAAAGTGTCACCTATCATTTACGTCATCGGACGTATACACACTTAAAATTATTACCACCTCTATCTCCAACATTGCCAAGAGGTATGTATACCCATCTCCCTTTTTTCTTTTTCCGCCTCCCAGTACAAGGGTTCTATCCTTGAGTCGGGGGGGAGCCAGATTGCTACTCCTGCACTGCTTGGCCCAGGAGCGTATGCCCTGAATGCTTGATGGGGCCAAATTTGTTTGTGTGCGATGGCGGTCTACATTATCCATCAGGTGTGTTTCCTGTGTACAATTAGCATCAGGCCATTCTCTACCTTCCACTCCTCTCAGCTGCTCATAGATTGCCTGATATTTTTGTTGTTTGCCTGAAGCCAAACCATTCACATTGAGTGACCGAAGGATTAGATTTGCTGCTCTTTTTAAACATTTCCAATCCTTATCTCTGTTGTACAGCACTTCCAACCTATGTAACACCCGCGGACGCGTCTGCGGGGTCGAGCTCGGAGGGCGAACGCATACACGGCCGCATCCGCGGCCTACCGGATCCGCGCCGCGGACATGATTTTACCAGATTTTTCCTGAATTAAATAATAGGTAAATATATATATATATATCGTCGCAAATATATATATATATATATATATATATATGGGGTTGTAGGGAAGTTTAAGCCCTACAACCACTTTTTTTTTTTTTTTAATCCGACTTCGTTTAGGATTTTTAAAAAATCAAAAACTAAATTTGATTTAAAATTTTTAAAAAAAAGCAGGAATTTTTTTTGTCATTTTTTATAATGAGACACATGGTCCCTGAGTTTACCTGTATTTTTTTTAGAAATGAATATGTGTATTTTGCAGGGGTATGAGCTGTTTTAAAAACAATGCAGATTTCCAATAAATAAATAAAATATGCAGAGGCAAAAATTGAAAATAACTATAAAAAAGGGGTTTGATTGATTGATTGATTGATTGATTGTGTGTGTGTGTGTGTGTGTGTGTGTGTGTGTGTGTGAGAGAGAGAGGGAGAGAGAGAGAGAGAACTTTTGCTCATCCTCTCGATGGAAGTTGCGCGAGGCCGCGGCTGGCCTCGCGCAACTTCCATCGAAAGGATGAGCAAACTACAGATGTGTGTGTGTGTGTGTGTGTGC
>BFEA01000228.1:1466733-1495177 GCA_003427395.1 Chara braunii
AATGGGACTGAATCTTCCCGCTTTCGCCGGAAGATCCATTCCCGTTACGGTATAGATAATGAAAACACGCACGCGCACGCGCGCGCGCGCGCGCGCGAGAGAGAGAGAGAGAGGCGGCGACCTTGATTATTGTCTTTTGCGCGTGTCTATAGTAATCGTTTTTTTTTTCTTTTTTTCCATATGTTTTAGAGTAAATCACGTTTCTTTTTTTCTTTTCGTTTTTTTTTTTTTCAAATCCCGTTTTCTGTCGTTGCTTTTTATTTTTGTTATTTTTGTTTTTGTTTTATTTATTCCGTATTCTTTTCCAAGCACGTTTGGGAAGTTAGCGCTCGGTAGTTCGAGCCTCGGCAAGGCTCGTCATACCAGTCGGCCGAGGCTCGGACTTGATAGCTGGGCCAAGTACTGGTGGTTTATGCATCTAATAAGGTTGTGGTCGCCAACTGGACACGGACCAATCGTTTTCTTAGGGAACGCGGCTGCGATCGGGGGAGATGGCACGCACGCATGTGCACACACGTCCCCGCAGGCAAGCATGCACGCATGCGCACAAACATCCCCATGCACAAGCATGCAGTCACACGCGCTCGTGCACGCACACACGCACATGCAAAGTGGCAGAGAGAGAGAGAGGTAAGGGAAGGGTTACGGGGTGTGTGGGGGGGGGGAAAGAGAGGAGGAGGAAAGGAAGTGGGGAAAGAAAGGGGAGGCGGGGTGTGTGTGCGTGTCTGTGCATTTGTGTGTGTGTATATGGATGCCAACACGGTGAAGTTGGTCAAGAAAAAACCTTAGAGGAAGATAGAAGAAGACCATGCTCTTTTCTATTTTTCAATTTCGTTTGCTGGTTTGTTTCTTTCGTCTACTCATTGGTTTGTTTACTTCTTTCAAGTTTTTTGTTTATTCGCTTGCTTTGTTAGTTTGTTTGTTTAAAATTTGTTTGTTTCCTCTCTTGTTTGTTTTGCTTCCTGTTCTAATGTCTTTAAGTTAATTATCTTCGCAAGGGCTCTCTCTCTCTCTCTCTCTCTCTCTCTCTCTCTCTCTCTCTCTCTCTCTCTCTCTCTCTCTCTCTCTCTCTCTTTTCACCTCAGTGCGGTCACACTAGGACATTTTCGCCAACGCTGTGGCCGTAAATGCCATTAGGTTCGTGAAGGTCTGGCCGCAAATGCACTCGCATTCAAACCATCACCTTAGTGCACATCACCCTCCTCCTTGTAAGAAGGATTCATGGCATACTCACACCAGCACTTTCCGAAATGCATCTGACCGCATTTACGGCCAGGGCTTCACGAACCTAACCACATTTGCTGCCACAGCGTTAGCGAAAATGTCCTAGTGTGAGTATGCCCTCAGACGCAAACTCCTCAGCACAGACTCGTTAATTCCTCAGTGCACAGCGTCCATCTTCATTGCTCTGATGGACAGGAGACCTGATCACATTCTCCTTTCCTTTACGCCGCTGTGTCCTTAACCTCCCATAGAAGGAGCCTACGTAGCAATCAATAAGCGAGCAGAGCTTTTGCGAACATCCTACGCACACCACCTTGGCGCGGAATGCCCTCCCCCTTACCGTCCAATCCCTCCTTTCTCCTCCCCTCCCCTCTTTATCCAACCGAAGCTTCTCCGCCTTTGTTCGAATCCCTCCTTTCTCCCTCCATATCCTCTTTATATCCGACCGACGCTTCTTTGCCTCTGTTCGAAATCTCCGCCTTTGTGCCAACTTGAACCTGCGCGCCTCTTCGCCCTCCCCCTCTCCTCAGTCTATCTGTCTATTCAAATGCCTCCCTTTCCCTTCGTGTAGTACTAGTGTAGTACTCACCTATGTACGTTGTGGAGAACACAACATCCTTCACATTGCAGGTCGCGTTGAACCCCCCCCCCCCCCCCCTCCCCCAAATTGGTTCACTCTCTCTCCCAAACACAATCTCATACTCATTACTCACACATCTCGAAGTTTTTTTTTGTTTTTTTGTTTTTAGCGAAGGATGAAAAAGCAATGTGATTTTTACTCGTTTAGGGGAAAAAAAAAAAAAAAAGTTTCACTCGTCCCCCCCCAAGATGCATGAAGTAATACACATATGTGACAAGGATATAGAAAATTCTCCTATTTTTTTACTAAGATCAAGTGTAGCATCTATTCTGATCAGTTTAATATCTGATCCTTGGTCCTTCGGAGGGAAACACACACACACATACACACGAGCACGCACGCCCTCGTGCGCTGAATAATATCAAACCGGTGCGAGATGATAACAAGTTTTTTTTTTTTTTTTTTTTTTTTTTTAACAAATGCTCCAGTCTATTCGTGGGGAGCAACACGTGTTGGGAACCGGGCCCAGCGTCCCATATCGAATCATACAGATCATTGAGAAAATTGGTCTTTTAAGGACATTTGAGAAACCGTGGCCATTACCCGGCTTCGGTTGAGAACAAACTGTGAAACAGAGTCCTAAGAATGCTCACTACTCTCAGGTCCCCTGACAAACCCTTCTAAGACTTCCCAACACCGTCTTACTCCCTTATGAGTTCTTCCAGGCCTCACGCCCCCACCCTGCTGGGTTACAGGGCAACACAACTCGCCCCAGCCTGAGCTCCGACCAACGTCATCCCAGCAGCAACCCTTGGTCGTCCCTTGGGATGCCCATCCCAAAGCATCCCCAGATCTCTCTACCAGGCCTCACGCTCCTGCTTCAGCAGGTTACAGGGCAACACCCTAGCACCAGTCAGTGTCGTTCTGGCATCGAACGACCACAGATCATTGAGTATAACAGCATCAAAACTGCCTAAGATGGATTACTGAGAAACCCTAAAGTCCTAAGGCATTTATAAGAACAACTGACTTTTTTTCCATTCTCTTTTTTTTCTTCAGAAAACCTTAAATTCATGAAAATGAGACAAGGAACTACTAGGAAAATCTAATTGGCCTAAGGATGAAATTTTGGAAATTGAGATACCGGGGCCATTACCCGGCTTTGGCTCAAAAAAATTGGAGCTACTGCAGACATGTCTAGGACAATCTTCATGATTAAGCGAAATTCAGAAGCGACTCATAAACCCCCCATCAATCCACTATACCTCACTGCGGCAAGACTGACTGCAGCGGAGCCACCATCTCTGCTACTGCTATGTCATACTCCCATCCTACCAGTTAGCCCCCTCACTGGTAGAACGCGTGATAACCCACCATCCTCTCCTACTCACCTTATCTTCTTTTTGAAATACCTAAGAACTCTTACCGTCGTTTCAGAAGCATGAGAATAGGCCACAAAGGTCCTACGATTATTCCAAAAACCTCGAAATCTCACACAAACCCTTCCAACGTTATCCAAAACTGTCGTACTCCTTGTCGATCTCTTTTAGATTTCAGACCCGCACTTTCTGCTGGGTTACAGGGCAGCGCGACTCACCCCAGCTCTGACCAGCGTCGTCCCGGCAACAACCCTTGGTTGTCCCATGGAAAGCCCACCCCAAGACATCCCCAGATCTCTTTACCAGACCGCGGTCAGCGTCGTTCTAGCATCGAACAACCGCAAATCACTGAGTATAACAACATTGAAGCCACCTAAGACGAGTTAGTAGGGATCCCAGAGTCCTAAAAAACATTCATAGGACCACTAAGCACCCAATACTTTTTGGGACATTCGAAAAACTTTAGAAAAATATAAGGGCGGGGGGGGTAAGACTAAATCTACCTACTATCCTAGATTCCCCCTTCCAAAAGATGGGGCGTCGGTCCAGGCTTTCAGTCCTCGTACCAGAACTCACTTGATCTCATACCCCCTTTTGCTAGGGTAACAGGGCACCACAACCCTCCCCAGTACCGATCAACCTAGCTCTGACGGACAGGAAGTGCCTTCCTCCCTCAACAATTTCCTTAGCGGCGAACCCCTAAACAGGTTACAGGGTCAATACCCCGGCGCTAACTACGTGGGACGATCTGGTTATGCCTTCCGCCCTCGGCATAACTTCCCAGGCCTCAAGCTCCCCCTGGGTTACGGAGCAGAGGCTCCAGCACCGGCCTGTGTCGTCCCAGCATCGTCCTTCAAACCTACTTACCCGAACAAACAACCCTTTCCATTAAGAATCCCCTTGCTACCTTCCTTCCTTCAAATCTAACTTCCCCCCCCTTCGGCTCACTGTGTAGCCATCGAAGTCACTCCTTCCCTAAAAAAACAAAATCCTAACACACTGCTATAAGCAGCCACCCCCTTACCTTCTCTCCCCACCTGCCAGTACTGATCCGACCCTAAATCAGTCCGACTAAGAGACAACAATCCCCCAATACCGCCTCCCCCCTCCAAGAATAACACCTCCCACCTTGTGAAACCCTCACGGAGGGAGGCTCCAACCCTCAAGGAAGACCCCACAGATATACACAGCAAGCCACAATTACACCCCTCAAGACCAGGAGGTCAAGATTAGCAAACAGAGAAAGCCAATCCGAATCAAAATTTACCGCACGGTGTTATGATTAGCAACCATAGGGTTTTGAAAAAATACTACAATAGCCTACTTTTACGCACCGAAGATAAGAATGAGTTTGTCTCAGAAATCAAGAAAAAATCAAGACCATACGATCAATGATAAGGAAAACTACTCCATGACAAAATTTACGAGAAATTATACGAAGATTAGGTTTAGATATCCATATAGGATTTTCGAATCAGATTTCCAAACCACAGTTTGAGAAGCGTTTAGCAAAAATGTATGGCACGAAAAAGTTAAAAAAATTATTTTCAAGAAACCATATTATTAGAAGGAACGACCAACAAAAAACTGAATCAGATCATCATTCTTTAGAAAGAATATCCAGAATTACAACCTGGAAAAAACAAACGAGTGAATTCAGAATAGAGAAGACAAAATTAAAAAAACCTAATTAGATCATCATCATTGGTAAACATCGGCTACTCAAATCGAAGTAATTCAGATTGGTGAATATGACTGAAACCATTATACACATATGATCAGTGAGAGAGACTATCCAAAGAAAAGCCAAACTCATCCTCAAGATGCAATCAACAAGGCTAGAAAAACTCGACCACAGTGCCCACGCACTCCAGATGCCCTCGTGACGAAAACGCAGCTACCGCCGATACCGCTTGGCTCTTCTTCAAAAACCACGGAGTCGATGCCGCCTCCAATCCTCCTCCCACTCCACGTGAGGACACACTCCTCCCTTTCAGCCTGCATCAACCGACCATCCTCCACAAAACTACGCAGGCAGAGAAGCAAAGGCAACCAATATGCCGAGAATCTCATGAAGACCCGCCCCTTTTCAAAGGCAGATTTTCCTTCATCCGGCATTCTGGCCTGCAGCATCACTAGGTGAAGCGTGAAGTCGGAGATGGCACCACCTCGAGCAAGGCGCGGTGCGGCCGGGATCGCTGCGCCCCGCCGGCATGATTCTGACGGGCGCTACGGAGGCGCTGGGTGACGTAGCGGGCGACAGTACGAGGCGCGGGATGGCAAGGCGTGGCGATGAGCGGCGACACAAGCGGCGCAAGGGAAGAGGGTGGGGTTGATGGCGATGACCTGGTCCGTTTGGGCGGTGAAGGTGGAAGGAACGAGTGGGGTGTGGCGACGAGAGAAATGGTACGGCGAGTTTGATGAGTGTGATGGTGAAAAGGGTGGTGGGGTGTGAGCTGGGGTGAGGTGTGTGTCTCCCCCGTGATAGGGCTCCGTGGACGTAGTTGGGTGGGAAGAGTACTGCAAGCATGGTGACGGTGGTGGTGCTTTGGACGATGACATTCCTCCATTTCTCTGGACTAACCTGCGAGGGGCGGCTGACAGGTTTAGTGGTTTGGGCTCGCAACGTGGTTTGCCACGGTCTGTTTATCTTCATCGAGTGGCTTTTGAGGATAGTCGAGTGAGTGTCGACTACAAGGTGGCCAGTCTTTGCTTGCAAAGTCGATGAAGGAGGAGGTGAGGTTTGGAGGCGGGAGGGGTGGTTAACAAAGTGTGGGGACTTGGGGTACTCTTCTCCAGCTAGGTTTTTGTCCTTCTAAGATGATTTTTCTGGTTGAGTGATAGGACTTTTCTCTAGTATGTAGTTTTTCTTTCAGTTTTCGATTTGAGTTTGGTCACTAATTCTCATAATTGATTTCCATTTGTTAAATCGCATTCTTTTGGATATATCAGCTAAATGATGCTCCCATTTGATTAGTTAGAACGGACCTTATCTTCGCAATTTTTTCTCAATTCCAGGAACCTGATATAATTGTTAATTCTTAATTTCCACGAGTTCATTACAATTGCACTCTTGAAGATGTATATCAGACTTGTTTCTGTGAAATTCGCATTCCGAATGTTTTAACAATATGAGCTTTATGATGGATTCCTCTATTGCTAGTGCATAATGTTCCTCAACCCGTGGTTTTGGAACCTGACTCGGAAATCCTTTATGGATACCTAAAACTGAATTTCGGATAACCTCTTGCAAATTTTGTTACCCAGTAATTCTCTCTATCAGTGATCGTATGGTTTTTGATCTTTTCTTACTTTTTGATACAAACTCGTTTCTGCTCTTTGATGCCTAAAAGTAAGTTTCTGTAGTTTTTCCAAAATCCTATGGTTGCTAATCATAACATTGTGCGGTAAATTTTGTCTTGGATTGTTTGAACTTCCTGGCCTTGAGGGGTGTATTTGCGGCTTGCTGTGTATATCTGCGGGGTTTTTCTTGAGGGTTGGAGCCTCCCCCCGTGAGGGTTTCACAAGGTGGGAGGTGTTATTCTCGGAGGGGGGAGGTGGTATTGAGGGATTGTTTTTCTCCTAGCCAGTCTGATTTAGGGTCAGATCAGTACTGGCGGGTGGGGAGAGAAGGCAAGGGGGTGGCTGCTTACAGCAGTGTGTTGGGATTTTGTTTCTGAGCGAAGGAGTGATTTCGATGGCTACACAGTGAGCCGAGGGGGGGGAAGCTAGATTCGAACAGAAAGGGTTGTTTGGCGGGGTAAGTAGGTTAGAAGGACGACGCTGGGACGACACAGGCCGGTGTTGGAGCCGCTGCTCTGTAACACAGGGGGAGCTTGAGGCTTGGGAAGTTATGCCGAGGGTGGAAGGCATAACCAGATCGTCCGACATAGTTCAAGTTGGCGCCGGGGTATTGACCCTGTAACCTGTATAGGGGCTTGCCGCTAAGGGAATTGTCGAGGGAGGAAGACACTTCCTGTCCGTCAGAACTAAGTTGATCGGTACTGGGGAGGGTTGTGGTGCCCTGTTACCCTAGCAGAAAAGGGTATGAGATCAAGTGAGTTCTGGTACGAGACTGAAAGCCTGGACCGACGCTCCGTCTGTTGGAAGGGGGAATTTCGGATAGTAGGTAGTTTTAGTCTTGGCCGCCCGTATAAATATTCTAAAGAATTTCGAATGTGCTTAGCGGTCCTAGAAATGTTTTTTAGGATTTTGGGGTCCCTGCTAACTCTTCCTAGGTGGTTCCAACGCTGTTATACTCAGTAATTTGTGGTTGTTCGATGCCAGAACGACGCTGACCGGTGCTGGGGTGTTGCCCTATAACCTGCGACGCAGGAGCATGAGGTCTGGTAGAGAGATCCGGGGAAGTCTTGGGGGGGACTTTCCACGGGACAACCAAGGGATGCTGCCGGGACGACGCTTGTAACTCAGCAGAAGTGGGGGTGTGAGACCTAGAAGAGATCGACAGAGAGTTTGATAGTTTTGGAGAACGTTGGAAGGGTTTGTGCGGGATTTCAATTTTTTTTGGAACAATCTTAGGACCTCTGTGGCCTGTTCTCATGCCTCTGGAATGATGGTAAGAGTTCTCAAATTCTTCAAAAAAAAAATAAGGTGAGCTGGAGAAGATGGTGGGTTATCACGCGTCCTACCAGTGAGGGGGCTAGTTGGTAGGATGGGAGTATGGCATAGCAGCAACAAAGGTGGTGGCTCCGCTACAGTTAGTCTTGCCGGAGGGAGGTGAAGTAGCTTGATGGGGATCGTTCTGAGTCGTTTCAAATTTTTGCTTAATCATGATGTTGTCATAGACATGTCTGAAGTAGCTTGGCCTTGGTATCTCATGTTCCAAATGCCATCCTTAGGCCAATTAGACTTTCTAGTATAATTTTTCTGATGAAGTTTTTTGAACGTACTCGTTATGGGACGCTGGGCCGGTTCCCAGTTTGTGCCAATTTGTGAGGATATGGTTGTATCTTTGGGACGCTGGACCCGGTTTCCAGCAGGTGTTGCTCCCCACCAATAGATGGAGCTTCGTTAAAAAAAAAAAAAAAAGGCACCACCTGTGCTTTCAAAAGGCAGGCCACACCAAGTCGCGCTACATCATCTCTACCCTCCCGCTGTCAAGTTTCGCGCCCACAGCCCCCACGCGCCCACTGCATCGCCACACTCTCCGTTTCTGCTCCCGAATACGACAAGATCCAACTATTACTCATCAAGTTAACACTGTAATGAGTATTAGTTAGCTCTCACTAGTAGTCTCGGCTTATGTAGTCATCCCCGAGTACCATACCTGAACCTCTGGCAGCCCCTGCATGCTGGCACTTTTCAAGACGTATCTGTGACTGCTTTTACGACGAGACCGACTTGTATGTGACCGCAATTACGTCCAGAAATTACTAGTTTGAAGTCTCATGAGAATATGCCCCAAATCTTCTTAATGGACCCCAGGAAGGTCTGCTTTTGTTCGCTATATTTCACTACAATATATAGACCCTTTCCTAAATCCCGCACGTATCCGCACCCCTATACCTTTTGGTTAATCGGTAACTACGGTACGGTTTCCGGAACCTACTACCGTAGTACTCCTACACGCTGTTCCATTCTAGGTTCGAAGCCTCGCCCTGTCGTATATTACCGACAACCAAACAGTAAAGCAATGGGAAGATAACGAGTTCGAAACCTTAAACAACTCAACAACACTCTGAAACCATAGTACTAACAACGTTCCAGGTTCGAATCTCATATCTGCTAAAACTGACACTCTTGGGGCCCAAGCATCGTCGCATGCCCAATGCATAGTTGCATTGCTCCACGCACTCGGTGTACCTGTCAATGCATGTGTGTGCATGTGTGTGTGTGTGTGTGTGTGTGTGTGTGTGTGTGTGTGTGTGNAAAAAAAAAAAAAAAAAAGGTTAAAAAAAATAATGTGGCTTCTACCTTGCATAAGGTGTATGCCACCAAAATTTTGGCTCATTTGAGCCAATAGAAAAAAATATAAAAATCTTCAAAGTTTCTAATCCCTACCTATACCCCTCCTATCCCCACCAAAACCCCTCGTACCCCCCCCTCCCACCCCAAATCGCACCCTATCACCAAATGCTCAGAAAATTCTGAATTTTTTTATGGGGGATCTCTATGGCATGCGCAACACTTTCAATTTTTTTTTTTTTTTTTTTTTAATGTCAAAAAGTGGTTGTCCGGGATCCCGGACAACCCCCCTACCAGACGGTTAGGGGAGACGTTCGGCCGAGACATCCGGCCATCGGGCGACTGGTAACCTAGGCATCAGGCCCTAAACAACACCAAAGTCAAAAACAAAAAACAAAAAACAACAAAAATCAACGCACGAGGGTGGAAGGGAGATCGTTTCATTTAATCCGATATGGATATAGAGATTGAACAACCCGCACAGTGCCCAACATCGAGGAACCCTGACCTCGAGGTGGTATTTTGGAACCTCAATGGGTTGGCCGCAATCCTCAGTAACCAGCAGAAATTGAGCAACTTCGTGGATGCCTTGGATTAAGACCGCCACCCATCAGATATAGTATGTATACAGGAAACACATTTGATTGACAAACCAGCACACCGAGCAATTCAGCGCGAGGTGCAACAAAGGTTGAGGTGGATCAGGCAAGCCTGTTAGGTGCCGACCCCGAGGCCAGGCTCTACAGGCACGACAATTCCACTTCATATTCGGATGCGGTCCAATGGTTGCCCTTGGACACGATGCCTCATGCAGCACAACATACACGAGGGCCGATGGGCGGTGATGCACTTCTCACTCAAGGAGTAGCCGTTCCGGCTAATCTCAGTATCCAACCCCTGCACACAGCCCCACAGACAAGACTTCATCAATCAAGTCTGCCCCCTCTGCACAACGCCCGCACACCTTATGTTAAAAGGAGATTGGACGGCAGCACTTGACCCAGACATGGACAGACTCTCGGCAGGCAGCACCTCTTTGGAGGGGACGACCTGGGAAGCAACAGTACCGGTTCACCGCCTGATCACCAAACAGAAGCTCCTCGATCCATTTCGCACCCTCCAACCCATGACCAAAGGCTTCACCTACCACAAGTGCAACCGAAGCCAACACATCTCGGCGTCCCCCATAGATTATTTTCTTATTTTTGAAGACCTCATGGGTGCAATACAAGGAGCAGGCATCAGCCAACTCCCGTATGCTCCCCCGCCGGGCTGGACCACAACTCCATCCACCTCAATCTGGTCTTGGATGCAGCTCCAAAGCGCGCGAGGTTTTTTGCACTAGCGCTGGCAGTTAGCGCTAACGCTCTCAGCACCCAGTGCTCCTCGGTCTCCCTCACGGGCCTTTTGAGGCCGGCCCAATAGACTTTCGTGCTGCGCGCTGAAACTTTTCGAATTCCAGAGGAGGGACGAAGCTGGGAAGAAAAGCAGAGAAAGTTCAGCCACACCTTCGGGCGTAGCGAGAGAAGAGCCATAGCCACACATCATCATCATCACGACCAAAAAAGAGGAGTAAAGATAGTTATGAGTAAGAACCATCATTGGTGATAGAACTGACAAACGCAAGGAAAAGGAGTCGGAAAGAGAGGGGAAGAGAGAGGAGGGAAAGCCAAGAAGGAACAGTAAGGAGAAGGAAGTTCCAAAGTAGTCAGGAGGAAATAGTAGCCATTCGTAATAAGATTCCTGCTCAAAACTGCACGAACCCAGTCTCACGCGAAGCCGAAAGGCGCAAAAACATCGTCGAGCTTTGGCGCCATCGCACATTCACTCTTGAATTCGAATATCATTCAACACGTCCGTGAACCTCGGGGATCGGACACGACATCATTTAACACATCATGCCATGCCTCAAGGCGTTGCTCGAGTGAAAAAGGGAAGAGTGAAAGAAGTACAGGCGAAGATCGTTATGGAAAACGGAGAGAAAGACAAGGAAAGGAACGACATCGAGCAAGGCAAAACAACAAGAGGGGAACACAGCGGAAAAGACAGATTTCCAAACAGGAAAGGCAAAAGAGAATGCGAGGAAGGGGATAAAAAAGGGGAGAAAAAGACAAGGAAGGAGAATCGTACGGGGAAGAAAGCACTCAAGTGCAAGCCATGCGGCAGAACGGAACAAAGAGCGAGAGACAAGAAAAACACAAGATGAGAGGTAAGATCGTTCCTCTCCACTAAAACCGACGAAAAAAATCACAGATGGAAGGACAAAGTGAAAACAACATTATTTCACAAATCGATAGGAGGAGCCACAACTTTCTCCCAAAGCAAATTCGGACAAGGCGACCTTCGAATTTCAATTCTCGCCGAATTTAGCACTAGTGTGCATTAAAATCCATGAGATAGATTATTAAAGTAGAAATACCATTTCACCGTAGCAGAAAAGTTTGATTTTGCACACTGCCTCGCAAAAACAGACAAAGACAGATAACATACACCTTTCGAACTCATTCACCCATCACTCCTCTCACCCTCAACACAATTCCACCACTAACATTGGACCTATCACCCCACGTATTTTTCTCCCACGAACAGTGTCACTTGCCCCTTACTCGTCGGGCCTTTCCCCTACGAATCGATCCCCCACGACATCATGATGATCATGCCACAACCCTCTATTCCATTTTTAAGAATATTAATACTATTTTATTCCGACCTTATTAACTGCTCCCCACAAATAGATTGGAGCAATTAAAATAATAATAATAATAATAATAATAATAATAAATTATAAAAATTAATTGTAATAATTTTCAGTTTTATTTGCAATTTTTTATCTAATGTCACGTTCTCTAGGTTGGGAAGCGAAACTCTGCCAATTTGTCTGTTGTATCCGCCAATCCGGAACTGGTCTCAGAAGCACCAGGTGGAGGGATAAAAGTTGGTCCGAGTCAATTCCTTCAATTCACTTAACTATCCTGGATTTGACCTCACGTTCTCCAGGCGGGGAGGTGAAGTCCTGTCCTCTTTCTGGTGCATTCATCGGATCTGATCTCATGATCCCCCGGTGGGGAGGCGAAGCTCTCCCCTACCAATCGATCCCCACGACATCATGCCACAACCCTCTACTCCATTTTTAAGAATATTTATACTATTTTATTCCGACCTTATTAACTGCTCCCCACGAATAGATTGGAGCAATTAAAATAATAATAATAATAATAAGAATTGATTATAATAATTTTCAGTTTTATTCGCAATTTTTTATCTAATGTCACGCTCTCTAGGTTGGGAAGCGAAGCTCTGCCAATTTGTCTGTTGTATCCGCCAATCCGGAACTGGTCTCAGAAGTATCAGGTGGAGGGATAAAACTTGGTCCGAGTCAATTCCTTCAATTCACTTAACTATCCTGGATCTGACCTCACGTTCCCCAGGCGGGGAGTTGAAGCCCTGTCCTCTTTCTGGTGCATTCGTCAGATCTGACCTCACGATCCCCCGGTGGGGAGGCGAAGCTCTACCAACATTTTGTTTCATTCACCACTCCGGACCTGATCTCACGCTCCCCAGGTGCAGAGACGAAGCTTTGTCAATCTGTTTGCTGCATTCCCCACTCTGGAGCTGATCTCACGGGCCCCAAGTGGAGAGACAAAGCTTTGTCCAATCTTCCAGCTTGATTCATATTTTTGGATTTGATCACACTCTCTCCAAGGGGGGAGATGAAGCTGTGTCTTTTTTCGGATGCACAATCCTCAGGTGGGAAGGCAAAACTCTATCCTTTTCTTTGTTTCTCTTGTCACTCTGGGTTGAGCTCACGATCCCCAGGAGGAGAGACGAAACTCAGTCAAACTTTTTTCTTAATTAGTTGCTTTGGAAATGACCTCCCGTTCCCCAGGTGGGGAGGTGAAGCTATGTCTGTTTGTTATTCCGAATACCACTCTGAATCTGATCTCACGCTCCCCAGGTGGGGAGACGAACCTCTGCCAAATTTTGCATCGATCATCATTCCGGATCTGATCTTAAAATCTCCAGATAGGAAGGCGAATCTCTGTCGAATTTCTCAGTTCCTCCGTCACACTAGATTTAACCTCATAAACCCAAAATAACACAGTTCATCACTTAAGCGTGAACACATCTGGGCTTGGTTGCAGTTTCCCCGCTCCGTTTTCAATCCCAGACAACTGCACAAAGGTCAAACGTACCAAGGATAAAACATGAACTTGAAGGAAAGAGAGTAAAAAAACAAGAAGGGAAAGAAAATAAAGGAAAAGGAACGAAAAGGATCCAGTGGTACAACCATGGCAAAGGAAGGATTGGAAATGGACACAGAAGCTGAAAAAAACAAGGTACAAATGGTCAAAAAAATTGAACTTATCAAAGAAGATGGGGTGAAAGAAGAGGTAGTAATTTGGGAATATCCCAAGGAGGTATTAACGACATTGGATGAATTTTACAGCCAACATGCGGTGCGCTATACCTTTTTCAATGAACAAAGCAAAAAAATTGAAATGGCTATGAGAAAGAAAACTCAAAAGCATGCAGACAATCCAATTAACGGATCTCATAATCACCTTTCAAAACAGGGCCAGAAACACCATAATGGTGGTCTGTAAAGATGTCAAACTAGAAGAATTTCACCAAAACGCGCGTAATTCTTCATCGGTCTTAGTCTACCCATGACCCCCAACAAAGAACAGTTGAGCATCCCCCTAAGGGTACCGACAGTCACTGATGCATAAATATTTAGGGATTTCGTTTTATGGGTTGCAAGAAGACCTACATCAAATAGTCAAAGCAAAACTGCAAAAAAAATTGGGATAGTTCCCAGTGTTGGATTGGATCACGTCAACCTCAAATTTCTTAATCCCCCAGCACGACACAATGTTGGCATGCATCAACACACAGGGAGCAGTCCGAGCAGTACCTCCCTAATTTTTGGCACTTTGTCATCAGAGACAGAAGGGTCAAAATAACAGCTTCCACAAAGTCGAACCCTCTCTGCTGCAAATGCAGACAGAAAGGACACTTAGGAATGGACCCAAAATGCTCTAAAAATGCGGATTCTGCAAGTACAGGAATTTGAAACCAACCAGCCTACAAGAGGTGCAGGAAAAACCAAGTTTCTGGTTTATCAGAGAAGCCGGATACCTGAGATAGGTGTTCAATGACAACTTAGAAACACTAGACTGGATCTGAATCTTGGAAGGGGAACCAACAAAGAGACCAAAAGTTTAAACCCCCTCAGACAGCAGTTGGCAATCCAAGAATGTTGGCAATAAATCCCCCAAGATCTTCATTGTGGATCCAGTTATAAACAGGGAAAGAGTGCAAGAGGGAAAAAAATTGGCAGATCGCTAAATGAATTTGGATGTGACTGGAGAACTGGTCGAAAGAAGATGGCCAAAAAAGTAAAGGAAAGCAAAGGCAACGCAATAGAAATGTACTCTACACAAAATGACCCAGGAGGGACCCAAATGATGAACGCAAAGGGAGTCAAAAATCGGTCATGGAAAAGAGGGGAATCTACAGAGTCACAAGATCAAGATGTAGAAATGATGGAGGAGAGGAGGGCAGACACAAAAAACAAAGAGAATGAACTAACAAAGGAAAAGGTCACAAAGGGAAGAAGCAACAAATAGGATCTGGGTCAGAAAGACTTTGATGTTTGTGTATGGGAGGACAAACCAATTTAACAAATCAAGGAATACATTGAAGTCACAAAAACCCAAAGAGCAAGCTTGTTTGAACTGCATATGACATTTGTCACGAAGGAGGAAAGAGCAAAGAACGAAGCATAAAATCAGCATAGCTTCCCCCTCTAAGAAAACAGTCGTGAGGCTTTGAGCAAAGAAGAAGAAATAACCGAGTACTATGCACAACAATAATGCAAGAACAAAATGAAGCAGACAAGGAGGTAAAGAGTAGAAGATGGAAAGTCCTACCAAGGAGAAAAGGAAGGATGGAGAGACGACAACTACAAGATGCCTAAACAACAAGAGATGTACAACAAAAAGAAGAGCAAAGAGGCTGAAAATAAGGGACAGTCCAAGGAAGAGAAAGAAAACAAGAAGAGCGAGTAAGAGAAGACCAGAAAAGAACAAGAGCAGAAATAGGAAGGGGAGAATAAGCAAGGTAAACAACAAGAAGAGTAGGGCCAAATGGATGAGAGAGAAAACTTGTTGATATAAGTCAAAGTACTAGATGCTCAAGTGCAAAGACTATCAGACCTCAATAAAGAATTGATATTGGAAATAGTTACAGTTGGTAGCTTGAAAGACAACACACAATTAAAATATTGGATCAGAATTTTGGTGATAAGTACGACCATACTGCCTTCAAGGACAATCCTGGCCATGAGAAGGGGTGAACCGTAAGGGGAATGACAAATTGCAACATCCCCAAATTTTGCCCCGCCCAGAGTGGAGAAAAACCAAAATATAAAAGAAAGTTGGTCACACTGATCTGAATAGAGAAGCCAAGATGGAAGGGACTAATGAGAGAAACTCCAAGGGTACAGGGAATGGGAGGAGAGAAGACAAAAAAAAAGGAGGAAATGTTGGATATAAGACCAGTGGTGACACTGTATAGCAAAGACACAATGCTGAAAAACAATTTGCAATGGAGACCATGGTGGCAGATCTCACAATTGTCATGAACAATATTGAGCTCTAGTGCACTGCCAAAACTAGCAATAATGACATAAGTCTTAACAATGACATTCCATAGACAAGGCACTCAGGAACTAGGCAAATTGTTGTACCCCTTGCAAAAGGAAGGAGAAGGAATAACTCTGGACCCAATAAGCCTAACAATCTCATCCTGAGAATTTCGCAAGACTTAATAAACAACAACCTCAAATAACTAAATCATGAAAGCAGGAGGGGACCAGGCAGAAGGAGGAGAGAAGAAATACACGAAAGTCCGGAAGAAAGCAAAACTAGAGATAAAATCTTAGAATGTGCATGACCTAACAACCATCCTATCCTCTTATGTTAAATGGTATAGTATGATAGCCAATACGAACTGGTTTGATGAAGATCCCCTTGATATAGTGTGTCTATATGAAACTCATCTCACAAACTCAAGGAAGAAGAAATAGGGAGAAGACTAAAAGACATGAAAAGAGCAAAATGGGTGAATAGTCCGTCAACAGCATCGACAACAGTGTTAAATATTTTCAATGGTAAGGCTAAGGTCGCAAAAAGTCTGTCCTTTGACCAGATTATCAAGGACCCGAAGGAAGGAAGATAGATTAGAATAGACTTCACTTTGAATGAGGAAGAAATCACTCTCTTAAATGTTTATGTTTACAAATGTTTATGTTGTAAACATAAACTCACAAAAAAAACATGTGTTGTAAACAATTAAACAAAAATGTTCAATCCTTCATACACCACAACGGTAGGGGATTGTAACGCAATAATGAACCCACTAATCGATAGGATTTCACACGCTAGAGGAGGAATAAATGAATCAGAATCACAAATCATAATGGATTTCACAAAAAAAAAAAAATGATAGATTCTTTTAGGACACCATTTACATAAATAAAACGATTCACATGCATTATAAAAACTCAGCAAGGAAGGACATCCTTCCTATGTTGCACGCCCGGCCGCAGCCGGGGGGTCCGAGTCGGCCGCGGCCTAGGCCGATGACCGAATCGGCCCGGTTCGGCCTAGGCCGACCTGCCGAGTTCGGTGCATTATTTATTTTTCCCATTTTTTACGTGTAAAAAATATATATATATATTAGCTGTCTCTTATACACATCTAGATGTGTATAAGAGACAGGCACTGTAGAGTGGATGCACTTGTGAAAGCAAGAAAAAAAAAGACGAACGTGCCTGAGGGTACAACAAGCATTAGTCCATCCCGACCTTATTCCCCTTCACCAAATTTCGAAGTCGATGGTGCAGCCGAGGACTGTCAAAAGCATCCGAGTAGCAGGCTGGGGATTCAACAACTTTCGACAGGAGGTGTCGAGAAGCATTCTCTGACAACTGGCGAATTTTCTTCCCGTCTCCGACTTCGACAGCCTGTGGGGCGAAAAAAAACTATCAAAAATCGCATTTTCGACGGTGGTGTGGCGAGAACCTTACTCTTGCCCTCCTTTTTCAAAGAGAATTTTTGTGAGAACAACCGAACATCGTGCACTGCGACGTATTTCAAGGACGCCTCAGACTATTGTCAATGAATATGGTCCGTGTGCCCACTCGCATGCAGTCGTCTTGACTGTCACAGCCATGGTCAATGAATCATACCCTGATATCTGACACCCCGCCTGGAGCAGACACCATCTGTGAGAAGAGCACTTTCGTTTATTTTTTAGCAGTTTTTTCTTCATTTGTTTGGTCATGAAATGTTTTTTTTGCATTTATTTTCCTTATTTCACGCTGCCACCCACCTGTCCCCCACCTGTCTCCCACCTGTCTCACACCCGTCACACTAATCCATATACATGGCTAGTGGGATCTCGCTCCCGGAGTCATCTTCTGGGGCCATTACCCAGCTTAGGTGATGCTGGAAACCTGGTCCAGCGTCCCCATATGACATAATCTCTGGTCTATTATCCAACTATCAAAGGGTTCTCCAAAAAATCACCTTGAAGCACATGAAAAAAATCCTCGAAAACCAGCTATCCGACTAGCCTTTGTAACAGAGAACAAACCGGGTCTACCACGACCCTACCAATTCAATACATCTTTGTTCTCTAACTTCCACACTTAAAACCTCATAGTATAGAGGGGAATGTCTCAAACATACCAGTCTTAACTTTTTTTACCCCAACCAAGGGATAATCTTCAATTTATCAGTCGAAGAGAACAACGCAAAATTGCCCTTTACCTAAGTCTTATGTAGCCAACAAGAGTTTTTTCTTCTCCTATCTGCATATATTGTAAGTCTCACTGCCGCCTTTATCTAAGTTATCGACTGATGGAAGGATGCATTTTCATATCGAAAAATCTTAGCATGCGGCCAACCCAAATAGATTCCATAATTATCCCTCTACAGCAGAGCACCACATACTCCATTTCACTCGTGATGCACCCTTTACCCGGTAGTTTCCCATTCAGGATGAAATCATTTTGCCACTAAAAATCTACCTGGGAGTTTTTCCAAAACTCTTTCCACCACTCCCAGACCTTATTAGACAAAGGACAACATAACCATAAGTGAATGGTCGACTCCCAACCCTAGTTGCAACAAAGGTATTTAGAGTGCATGTTCATTCCCTTTTTATTAAGCCACAATGTCATAGGAATGATCTGTATAGACTGAAGTCATTGTAGTGCAACCTATTTCTGGGATGGGGTTTCTTCAAGATTTACCATAGTCTATAAAGGTCTCCCTCTCCCATTGCTAGTGTTGGGATACCGTCCAATCTTCGTTTGATAACCACAACTAGTTTCTGCGTACTCTTCTCACGCTGAATGAGAACACATGTTTTGGTCTTGTATTGGGAAATTGAAATCTTTATTCCCTAGGTATTCACAAACCAGCCGTATAGAAGAGGTTCCATCAAAACACAATCATGAGGACTCAGGACCAGCTTACCAAACGTTCCTCTTTCGTTTTGGTGTTCATACACCCTGACATCTTTTAAATCCACAGTCGAAGTCACCGGGTCTTCCCCTTCCAACAGCAACACAGATATATCCCGACCTGGTTTTCTTCTTCATTTCTGCTATTTAATTCCCTTGCTTAGCTCTGGGCCTAGGATCTTAAGAAACACGTCTCCATTATTTGTGTCACTTACCCAACTGCCTAGGTTGAGCTCGCTATCTTTTCAAAGGGCCTTCACCTAGTGCGAAGGAGTTGCTACCTTGACCTTCTCGAAGTTTTCACTCACACATTGGATCCTCATAAGTTTTACTTTCAAGCTATGAAGGGGGATCCAGTCAGCTGCAACATCATCCCATAGTTCCCTCAACTGAACAACCTCGTTCTCAATCCAGGCTCTACCAAATGTGGCTGGACTACCATCTGCAGTGAGCTGATATGAACCATGGTAAAAAATAAGGATATTTTCAAATAATATTTGGTTAAAAATCTCCTCTTTAGAATTAGGTTTTTCAATTAACTAGGGACAAATCCTATTCCAGACCAACAAAATATTGTGTCAAAGTCAGGACTTTGGTCTTCTTTGACAATATGACCCTATCATAAAACACAACCATACGTGAGAATCTTTCTTTAACGACCATTCTTCCTGTAAAATGGTTTTCGTATAACACCCAACACTTTCCCCTATCTCCAAACATCGCCGCCACAGGCCATTTTGCTAGGAGAGCATTGTTTTGTTGTCTGGGGTCAAGAATATCCTGACCTCCATGATCTCTATTACAACATATTGTCTCCCAAGCCGCTTTGGCAATATAGTTCTGATGTTTATTTGCTTGTGGTTTCCAGAGGTACCTATCAGTTGCTCTTCTTATTTGTTTATAGGCTTCCTCCCCGAGACACAAACCGTCAAGGGGAACCAAAAACCCGAGAATGTCGTTATCGAAAGTATTAATGCTCTGCCAAAGAGAGATAGCTGGTGGTTACGCACCCACCCATTTACCCTAGACAATACTTTGTCCGTAAGCAAGGTATCTTGAGTGGAGGAACAATTTGTAAGTGATACTTGGATTCCCCAAAAACAGTCATAAGTATTTGACGGAATCTAGCAAAGCCCCCAATCCACAGCGAGGGAGAATTTCTTAGGCAGAAAAGAAAAAAGAAAAAAAAAATTATCTCAATTAATAGATGTTTCCAACATATCACAATACCGGTCTAACACCCATTTCAACTCTTTCAACGCTGTCGTCTTGTTCACACATGCAATTGTTAAATCATTAGCTATAACTATCCCCTTCCAATGAATACGTGGAGGGAGGTGAAGACCTACTATCTTCTCATTAATTCTTATATTATGTAATAGTACCTCAAATTGAGTAACAAAATGAAGGGGCACAAAGGACAACCCTGTCTAAGTGACCTTGATAACGGAAATTCAACTGACATCTGCCCGTTGACCATCACTACCGAAGCTGCATCCGTATACATTGCCTTCACCCACGTACCAAACCCTTTCCCAAACTCCATCTTTTCCAAAGTGGTGAAGACAAAAGTTCATCCTACCTTATCGTAGGCCTTCTCCATGTCCAACAAAAGACTAGCCACCTCTCTGTTTTCCTTGCCAATCACTTCCAGGGCCTGGATGGTTGCCACAATGTTATCAAAAATAGATCTTGCTTTCACAAAGGCACCATATTCCTTTCCTACAAGGGCAGAGAGGTAGTAATTTGCAAACCGAAGCGATAAGGCCTTCACCAAAAAATTATATGCCACATTTAAGACCAATATCGGCCTGTAGTTTTTTACCTCCCTCTTATCTCCTTCTTATAAAGTAGGGATATCACTCCTAATATCCATCATTTTGGCAGGTGGTCTGTTATTAGGCTATTATTAAAGATTCTGACAGAGAAACAGTGCAAAGACATTCCAAGAACAGAGGAACAACTCTACCGAGAGGTCATCCCTACGAGAACACTTCCCTTTTTCCATCTTCTTTACAGCAGTAGACAGTTCTTCTATATTAATTGGGCCGTCCAACATATCCCTCCCCTCCCACATAATTTTGACCCTCAATCTATCCCAGAAATTCGAGGTAGTAGACATGTCTGATCCAGCCGTATCAAAAGACCTTCTTGATGAAACGATATCTTGAAAATAGGCCTTAGCATATAAACACATGTCGTTTGCATATATGACCACTTCCTCATTAATGTTGAAGGGGTGGATGAGTTCCCATATCACCGACTAGGCTTGTCTCATAATTAGGCTCCTTAACGTAATTTTCGTCATCCTATCATACCCAACTTCCCTTCTAATCTTTAGACACTCTAGCCACTCCTCTTGCCTTCTCATCTCCATTTTTTCTAAAATAGCTACGCTCTGTTTTTACTATTCTGATCAATAGTATTTCGTGAACGGGTCACCCCCCATCTTGGACTACACTTCTTTTATTGCTTCCTGGGCTTTCCTCTCTTCCCGGTTTCTGTTGGCAGCACACATTATGAAAAAGGTCTCTAGTGCGGTCGTAACAATGTCCATACCTACTTCCGCCCATAAACCCTCACTTGTAAATAAGTCTTTTTCCCCCATCCACATCGTCACTTGCTTATCTACCCACTAAGAAATACCATTGTCCTTTAAATGGTTCACATTAAGTCAGAAGGGTGAATGGACCTTCTCCACCTGAACTTTAGCTATGATGTCCATGCCTACCGGAATGTGGTCTAAGAGGGATGCAATCCATATATCACACTGAATGCATCTATCCCAAATGCCATCTCTAACAAAAAAAAAATCCAGCCTTCTTTTTGGCCATGGGATAGAGTTCGACGGTCTTGGACCATACCATGTGTACCCACAACCATTCAGGTTCATTATTTTATAGACATCGTGTAGGCTCTGGGATCTTTCAACGATGTGAGCATCAGACCACCCTCCCTAATTGGAGTGGGATTAAGAGAGTCTAAGCCAGGATTAAAAATTGTATTCCAATCACCAACCATAATGAGATTCTCAACATCTGGTATCCAGGATGGGAGGGAGGCAAAAAAACATATTCTCTCTTTATAATCCACTGGGGCATACACTGACATGATCGCCCAGTCCTCATTCTCTACTGCTAGCTTTACGCATGCTACCCGACCTTTAGGGTCAACAAAACAATCGATAACCTCAATATCCAAATCTTTATTAATCAGAATGACTATTCCCCTTCGTGATTGTTATGCAGGGGCTCAGAACTAGATTCCACCACCGCTTAGCCTCCTCTACTTTTTGGAGGTTGAATTTAGTCTCTTTAAGACATGCAATGTGAACATCTTGTGAGTGAAGCCATGTCGTGCGACTTTCTATTTTGAACGTATCGATTATCCTCTGATATTCCAACCGATGACTCTAATCTTGTTGGGCAAGACCATTTGTATGGTCAATGTCGCCTAAAATTTCGATGCGGGAGCCTGGGGGTACGTCTTCCACTGATATACAATCCTAATTGGGAAGTTCCCCCTTACAGTTATCTATAATCTCTTGATGGGAAGAGGGGTGATTTAAACTCAAGTGATCTTTGGCCTCGGTGCGGTTCAAACATTCTGCCACATGCTGTGCATTCAAGTTGAAGCCCATACTTATACCCTTTAACCGTTCAGTATCGGAGGCAAAAAAGGTAGTTACAAGAAACCAATGGATGTTCAGTTGCTGCCATTGGTCGCGTAGTCCTTCCACAGATATCAGACTAAAAAAGGTCACGTATAGCACAATTTTACCTCATTCCGGTGCCTCCACCATGTGTCTCCCTATCTTAGGGTCCTGCACAACCGAGACCGAACCCATTCCCCTCAACACGAAAAACGGAGTTTGGAATACTACATGTTCCTCCTATGGCTGGCACACCATAGATATGGAAGGGAGTTCTAAAATTTCATCATGTGCTTTAGTAGTTAGGACAAACAACCCTATTTGAGAGTTGTGCATGTGAGTGGTACAAAAACCTCCTTCACAGTCTTGTTGCCCATATCCTTCCTTGACAACGTTTTCATTGACTCTACATAACAAATTTCCTGCTTCGCCGAACCCTCGCCCAAATACCGTTTCCATTTCTCTGCTAGGCCAGCTTCTGCGTTTTCTCCCTCATGGGGGGAAGCTTCCTTGAAGTGGGATCGATACATGTTGGACCTATCCTCCAGTCTGCTCTTTTTAGTTGGGACCTCCATCCTCCTTGGAGTGTTCACTCTCTTATTTCCATCAAGTGTCGTGTCCAACATTCTATGACCATTTTTTTTTTTTTTCAGAGTTTTCGATCCGCCTTTTTTGAAGACATTCTTAGCGTTGAATAAAAAATTCACCCTAATGACCTGCTTGGGGCCACATTCTTCCCTCGGGGCTAGAGCTTATCCTCTTTTGGAGAAGGGTCTTCTCCGCTGGACTTGGGCTCACCTTGGGAATGTTCGGTTAGAACGCCACTACCATGCTTCTGCGACTGAACGAAACCCAACGCCACCGAATCAAGATTATCAACTAGATTCATGAGGTTCGTGGGCTTGTCCTCCGGGGATCGTTTGATGCTCATATCCACTTCCCATTGCGCCTCCTTCCGACCTCTCCCCTTTCCCTTCTTCCCCTTCTCGTCTGAGCGTTTTCCTCCCCTTACCTTCTTTGTCTGAGTATTTTTCTTTTCCCTTACCTCCCTCTCTGTCCCTTTCACCACCTCCACGTCCTTATCTCCATCCTCAGAGTTGACCTCTTCCATTTTCTCGTCTTCATTATCTTGTTTTCTTTTAGGGGAGTTGGGAAGGCTACTTATTTTCTTGTCTTCCACCCACTTGATATGCCCATTTTCCCCCTTCTTGTTTTTTTTCCACTTTTGTTTTAGTTTGTCTTTTTCAACAGATTCCTCTGACGCCGCAGATTCTGGGTTGTGGAGGAGGCAAGGGGGGGATGGTTGTCCTTTGTGCCCTTCTCTCCTACCGCAGGGATACCTTCCTTCCCTTTCCTCTTATCGTTTTTCTCACTTTCTTTTGTCTTTCCTTTCACCTCCCCCCCACCCTCCTTTCCTTGTCCCTTATCCTCCTTCCCTTTCCCTTTCCCTTTCTTCTCTCCATCGTCCTCTACCTCCTTCCCTTTCCCTCTCACCACAACCTTCTTATAATTTACACTTCAAGGGCAATCTGCATCAGAGTTTGTGTGAAAAAAATGCCTACACTTACTGCACCAAGGCGAAGCTGGGCAGGCCGCTTCCAGCTCCACAAAATGATCATCCCCATTTCTGCCACCAAAATCTTCTTACACTTCACTTTGGCTGATGGTGTAAGATCAAAACGAATATTTCATAAATCTGGGGAGATAGGGTCCTTGAAGGCCGGTGTTGTGCGCAAGATGGTTCGGAAGGTCTTCGTCACGGCCCCATAAAGGTGGGGCAATACAAATACTGAAACTTGCAAGACACAAACCCAAAATAATTGAAAACTCATCACTTCGTTTCAATCAAACAATTGGTCTCCGTCATCCACAGATGAAACGTAACTGTATATTTTTTTTTTATCCGTCTCGATGACATCCTCACCCTTTCGCAGCATCCAATCTGCAATTCCCTTGGCGCTAACCACATATGTGACCAAATTGCAACCCTCGTGCCGGAATACACCTTGTTTTGGTGGAGTGTTTAGCACACCGAATTTCGCCCAACCTTCTTCATATACCCTTTCTAACTGGTTTTTAACTTTTATCGGTGTCGAGCGCATCGGGCCCCGCCTTTTCTCGCGAAGAGGCGAGAGTCCTCCCAACCGTCTCACGCAGGAGTTTAAACAAAACCATAATCAAGAGACAACTCGGGGACAATGCGTAATTAAGACCATGAACCGCCGAGACATGCTTGGTCGCGTTGTCCCTTCGCAGCTCTAGCCGAGTGCGCCAGCTGTACATCCCGCGGTCCCCTACGACAGGATAGGTTACCGCGGGGCACAACTTGCTTCCCTAAGGGGTTGTCATCACCCTTAGGGGCGTATCCCTACCGAGCTACTCACCCACGTGCGAAAGCTTTTACATGCAATTGCAGAGGTAGGTCAATCGAGGGTGTTTGCTCGCTCACTGTAGTATAGTAAGTAGGTGTGGTTCAAACGCCTATTGAACCCGAACGTTGTTCATCGATTAGGGCGTTGATCTCCTAAGAATGAAGTGTACGCCGATCGACTAGGAAAGTCTCAACCAAGCGTGAAACCCACAACTCAATCCTAGTCCCTTGAGATACTAGTCAAAAGAAAGTTATAACAACCACACATAGTTACATAGAAAATAGTTGATCGAAGTCGACAGGAATATATATCCAGTCTGAAAAAATCTGAATCATCACATGGTACATCCAATGAACACAAGATCAAAATAAAATCCGACCACCTCGAGTTGCAATCGATAAAACAAAACATCATACTAAGGTGCCAACAAGAAGCTGGCTTTGACAATAACCTTAATGTAATCGACAAGGTAGTCAGGTAACCTTAGTTTTGACTTGATGAGATGCATCGCCAAAGTTATTCATTCCACTTACCGCTGACCTAAGATTAGGCACGCACATCCATCTTCACAGATCCTTAGTTTTCTTGGATGACACGTTGCTTTGTGAATGATTATTGATCAGATGCATTATTCCTCTAGGAAGTGGTCTGGGGTACTCCTCCTCCTCGCCCGAGCACAAGTCTCGGATCTCAGAAGTCGGACCGTCTTCACTGAATCGGCAAAGTACCCCCCCGTGGAACGGTTTACTCTGGGCCGATAATAAGGTCGGCTCCTAAAGCAATGAACCCCCGCCCCAGATGCTTCCTTGAAAGAGAGAACATGTTCACCGCAATTTTTTTTTTTTTCCTTCAATTATTCTCATTTATTTTCACTCTCAAGGTAATTTAGACGAAAAAGAGTCCGAGGTAATAGAGAATGAGAATCATTTGGACATGTATACGTAAATAAGGTAATTCGGGATAGAAAGGGTAAACCCTGGGGAAAAATACCAAGCTTGTTTGACCTTATCTTCTTTCTTTCAATCAAATTCATTTTACAGTGCATACTGAATTAACATTTTTTAAAACAAACGCAACTTTCTTGACATGCAGGTAGGCGAGAAGTAAAAAGAAGACAATATTTTTCATCTTCTCGAGTAGACACAATCAAACTTGTCCTTCAACAACATCCTTCTACCTACCTGCACAACACGCAAAAACAACAAGTTCAAGAAAAACCAGTGCAATCCCACGCTCAAGTTAGACCTTTCCATTCACATGCACAATACGCACAACTTTCCTCTACCTTTTCAACGATCATTCAATGAACAGGGTCAAGCAAAGTGTGGGTTCACACAGGTGTGAAGAGAAACCTGAGTCAATCAACTGACCTTGAGTGAAGTGGTGTCAAATGCCTGACTCACTCAAGAAAGCCAAATAAAAATATATTCACGTGGTTCACCCTGATACAACCTAAATCTAGGGGAGGTTTGAAAATTTTGGACCCTACCCTACAATGTCAAGCCTTGTCCTTACAATGGATGATTGATCTCATTCTAGGTATTGACAAACCCTGGCAACCTATGACTCTTGAACAAATAAGAAGACTGACATTGAGTACTCCTTCAGAGGTGCACCCCCTCACTTGGGTGGAAAACAGATTTTGGAACATCCCTCGACCGTGTGCACATTCAAAGCTAGAAGGAGAGAGAGGTGCAACTCGTGTTCATCTTCTTGTGGATAATCTATGGGTTTTCCTTCTGAAAACATGGTGGAAACTGCCCTTATCAAATAAACCTTATCCTGCACGATTTGAATAAATATTGAGGCAACCTTTATTCGGTAATAGATGAATAACTTATACTAATGGTTGTATTTATAATAGCTCAACCCCCTGGTCCCAGTGGGTAAAAAAAAGGTAGTACGGGTCGAAGACATTTGAGACCACGAAAAGAGAGATTGGATGTCGACTGATCAGCTTAAGAAAACAATTTTATATGCCCATAAACTCGCCCAAAACTTGGATCACATCATTTGTTTCATTCCTCCGACCTTGGTAAAGGAACTAAAAAAAAGAGTAAGATTTCAGGAAGAAGATTTTTTAACGATTGCACATGACCCACAATGTTGGCAGGTGGGACAAATAGTGAATCTACAAGAAGAAGGAACTTTGGTGACTCTCTTCAGAATAACTGCAAATAATTTGTTATGTCCTTCACAAACTAACCAAGTTAAGTTTTTCCCTTTTAATTTTTTTTTAGGACTAGTGTGTTTTTTATCTCCGCAACCACAAGTCAGAGAGTCTCTAACGGGGATTGACTGGCCATGAGATTGGAGAGTCATTCTCCTGGGTTATGGGGAACCAATTGATATACAACTTTTATAATTTAAGAGATTTGTTTTTTAAATTGGTCGAAAAACTATTTTATGGGTATTATAGTACAAAAAGGTGTGTATATGAAAGAGAGGATGTAAAATTGGAAGGGAAAAAATTTGCTCAGCTGATAGTCTAATTTGTATAAACGGAAATACGGGCACATTGGTTAGCAGTTCATGCTACGATATAGCAACTCCAGCAGAAAAATGATATTATTAGTAACATTCAACAATTCAATATAAAGTGATTGGAGGGAACTGAAGGAGGAAGCTTGGGGGAAGTGAAATGGTCGGAAAGGGAGGTACAGGAGGAATCCCTAAAGCGGTATTTCCACCTGATTTTCAAGGACTGGTTTTCACTTCCGCCAGGAGTGACTCTCAGATCCCCAGAATGCTTTCTTGATATCTTCCCCCCCTCTGAGTTGACGATGGTTGATATTTAGTGGTACGCTATGGGAGATGGGTAAAATTATGTGTTGAGTCAAATTCAGATCGGCTTAGTACCCCTTGGATTCCTTCCTGCTGTGCAATACAAGGGTTTCTATGAGGTATGGAGAGGTATGAGTATTTTCTTAAATGAGGTTTTCTTTGAGGAGGATAGGAGGTAATACTGCTAGCTTGAACAAAGAATACCTGGCAGCCAAATTTTGGTTGAAGAGACACTCTTTTTATCACTTCTCTCTTCGAACCATGATTATAATTCATTTGTATCAGGGACGTTGGATCCGGTTTCCAGTAGGTGCAACTCCCCACCAATAGAATGGAGTCCGTAGCCGGGCTGCTAGTAATGGATGCACTTGTCATTTTCACTAACGACTCGGACCGGTTTTCATAAAAATAAAAATAAAAACCTCCACCCGCCAGTTGTACCCCCCAAAACGACAAAACCAAGGGGCCGATCCCGCTTCTTTTCTTCTACGTAAGAACACAAAAGTTTCACTTTTAGTGGGCCTGACCCATGCGGTTCGAAAAAGAGATTTTGAATTCCACATGCCTACGTCTGCACTTTCACAAATTGGGCAGCGCTTTCTTGTGGGCGTCTCCAAGATCCAACGACCTGCACATAAAAAATAAAATAAAAGAAAAGAAAAAACGAGGGCGCCTTCTTTCAGGTGCAGGGGACGAGTGCAACTGCTTTTGAAATTCGAAAGAGGGTTCACAGCGACGATCACGCTGGTGCTGCGACATACACATTCGTTTCCACATCCTTCCATTCCCTGTACCACGCCCTACTCAAGGGGAAAGAGGTGGGATCCGAGTTTTTGCCTAAAAGTTACGGACCTACGTAATAGTGCATCAGGCTAGGTTGTTTTATCGGACGTCCGGGACCCCCCTGACCGTCCGGGATGTCGGACCGGACGTCTGGTCGGACGTCGGATCGGACAGGGGTCGTCCGACCTAACGCAAAAAAAAAAAAAAAAA
>BFEA01000228.1:1508395-1525666 GCA_003427395.1 Chara braunii
AGGTTCCCCTCTCTTGCACCTCGATCCGCACCCGTTTTATCCCCCGCTCTCTCTTTCTCTCACCCTCGAGCGAACGGTCGTGTCGCTCCACCGTGCTTGTTGCTGCTTACGTGCGTATCCTACTCCGAACCATCCAGCGTTCTCCGCCGTGCGCCCTCCTCACGCCGAGCACTAACGATGCGACCTCGACTTGTAGCTTCTTCGGAATGGTCCCGGTCCGTGCGCTCTCGTGCAGCTCCTCCTCCTGCCTGGAAGCCGACTCCCACCGGGCATTGTGCCAGCCTTCGAACTCGGGCGCCGTTCTCGTACTAACTCTCCCCTCGATGCCAAAGCACAACCGACTTCCTTGAGCGCAGAAGATCGGTCAGCGTTTCCCGTGCGTCGCTACGAGCGACCTCTGTCTCCCCTTCCCTCGTCTTCTCTCTCTCTCTCTCTCTCTCTGTCTCTCTGTCTCTCTCTCTGTCTCTCTCTCTCTCTCTCTCTCTCTCTCTCTCTCTCTATTTCTCTCTCTCTCTCTCTCTCTCGCTCTCGCAGTCAGGCTTCGCACGTACCGAGCGTTCCACGCACTCCCTCCCGTGCACCTCTCCGACGAGCGTGCGCAGTTCGCGACGCCGAGCTCAGCCCCCGATCCCCCCCTTCTCCTCTTTTCTCCTCTCTCCCTCTCTGCACCAGCTCGCTACTGACTGCTGTCGAAAGCGTTGCTAACCCGTACGCCTGTGAGATCGTGCGTCCCGTTCGTACGCCTGCGCGCTCGTTCACCAAGTTCGTACGCCTGTGCGCTCGTTCATCCAGTTCGCACGCGCCCCCTCCCCCTCTCTCTCCTCGTATTTATACCCGTCTCTCCTGATTTCTCCCTTTTCGCTCTCCGTTGCTACCTCTCCCTTCATTCGTGACTCGTCCGTTGCTCCATCGAGCGGTAAGCCCGAAATATTGGTCCAATTTTTTTTTTTTTTTTTTTATAATTTTTTTATTATTATTTTTTTTTTCCCGCCGCGTCTTCTCTTCCAATGATCTCTCTTCTCGTGTTGCCAGTCGGATCGACCCTTCCCCCTTCGTTCTCGGCTCGGCCAATGTTTCGGCGAACGGCTTGTCAACAAGTTTTCGTCTTTCCCGCTCCCTCCTTCATCAATCTCCTCATCCCCTTTTTCTTTCGCCCCCTCTACCTCGAGTCCGCCTCCTCCAATGATACCATGCCCCGCGTCGGTCTGTCGGATCGAGGTCCTTGCCTCTACGTTCGTTGGCCGTTCCCCAATCGTTCATACATCAATTCCCCTCGCTTCATTCTTGGTTCAGGCGGTTATGACGCGCGCGCCCAATTCGTAATTGCATTTTGGGCCGGGAGATTCCAACTTCCCGCTGCTCCTAGGCTGCCTGTTTGCCTACTTCCCGAGTGCCAGTCTTGCCCATCCTCGCCATGTCAGAGCAGGTGTCTTAATCCGGAGCACCCCTGGTTGTCTCGCAGCCCGACCGCGAGTAGAGGCGAAATTAGTGAACCCCCCCCTTCGTCAAACCGGAAAGACCCTCAGCGGTTAGAGCTACTCCCTGGCCCACCTTCGTCATACGAGCACCTGCCCCTTTTGCTGCGTGGCTTCACTCATCCCTTCCAGTTTCTTCGTTTCTCGAGATGCTCTCACGGTTGGTTCATCCGCCTGTCGCTTCTATCCTCAGGAATTTCTCTCAATACTGGCGGCACCTGGTCCTTGCAGCTATCTGAAATATCGCGAGGAGCCCTCCCCCCCATCGTTTAGTCACGTAGCTTGTCACCCCACAGAGCCACCTCGTTTTCCCTGCCAAGAAGATGGAGGCGCGCGCGCTCCCTTGGAGATTCAGTTATCAAGAACCATTTAGCGTGTGCTCTCCTGGTCGGAATTTTCACCCAGCATCCTTTCTCGACCCGATTCCCCCTTGCTTCTCCACACCCCAGCGATTCATCAGTGGATGTGTCAGAGATCATACCAGACCCCTCCTTTCCTTTGGTGTCAGACCCGTTCGGAAAACCGACGACTGTTCCTCCCATGACCTTGACGATTCTTTCAGTCGGCCTTCCCTTGCCCCGTGGCATTTGCCCATGCAGTTGGCCCGCATTACAGAGCCGCCTTATGAGGATCCAAGGATCTCCGGGTGTCGGCTGATTTCCTTCGAGCGGCCTCACTTTCTTTCTGTGGCCGAGGCTTCCCAATTTGACTCGCAGGCCGGGCGTGGCCTACCTATTGCCTCAATCGACTCCACGTCTCCGCTCCCTCCTCATCATTTCCACAAGCATTTTGGTAGTGTGTGCCCTCGATCGATCCCTGAGAATTTTTCGACAGGCTCCCATGCCCCTCTTGTACCGAAGACCAGCCTAAGCACGAGCCGATCCCGCCATGTCGATTCGCTGTAGGCCGCTGGCTATTCATAACCGAGGTTCCGGGCCTTCATAGGCCGCCCGTTTTTTACCCGATCAAGGCCCCTTCCGATGCACGTCGTCCGTCCCGTATTTCCCGATCTTTACACCGAAAACTCCAATCTTCTACGATCCGCTCGAGCCCGCTCGCGACCAAGTTCTGGTTCCTCACTCCAGCTGACCGAAGGGTAAGTACATAAACCCGGACGCCCGAAGATATCCAAAACATCATACCCGCATGCATGCATACGTCAAAACCACGCAAAAAACAGCAACGAAAGAAAAAATGTTCCCCATTTTTAAAGAAAAAACCCATTGGCTGGTAGGCAGCCGCCTGACAACCAGCCCACATCCCATTTCTCGCCGTCCCCGGCGAGTCTCTCTCACGACCCTTTCTCCCTACCGTTGCCCATACCCAATGTTTACCTTTGAAGTGCATTTCTCGTTTGTTCCCATTCCCTTGGTTCGATTAATCCCTCCCATAGTCTAGTCACGGCCGCCGTCCTTCCCTTCATCCCCACCTTTTAACTACGATACACGACCCCCAGTACATTGCTCCCTTTTGGATCCATAGCCCCTTACGACCCCCGCCGCACTAACTAAGGTACATTCTTGCTTCTCTACTATATAGTACCATTTCCCTTCTCGGAACATGTCTTTCTAATTATGGTACAATATTCCCCAAGCGAACCTATGCCCGTCCTCGTCTCTTCATCCTCTTTTCGCGTCTCTCTCTTTTTCGTTTCCTCTCTTCTCTCTCCCGTCTAGTTCTCAAAGCTTTTCTTGGGGCTTTCCTCTTTTCTCTTAGCCTTCGTTTTTCTAACCGGTAGGTGTCACCGTCATCCTCTCTAGGTCGTTTCTTTTTCCTAGGGGTCTTTGGAAGGGCAGGTTTCCGAACCTCGTACCTTTTCCTTGGGGGTAGAGAAGAGGCCTCTTGTTTGGAGGTCCCCCCTTTCTCGTGGGTTACGGTCACTTTAGTGTCGATAGCTTCCTTCCCTTTCCATTTCGGCTCATCCCCAAGGGTCCCTCTCGATCGGAAGATCTTGAGACGAGCCCCTGCGACAGGGTCCCGTAGCCTACTCCCATCTAATTCCGCGAGCATGTAAGCCCCTCTATCCAATCTCTTTAGGACCTTATACGGCCCCATCCATCGGTTTGCCAATTTCCGGCTCCAGGTCTTTTCTAGTGACGAATCGTACATCAGCACCAGGTCATTCATCCCTATTGGCGCCTTTCGGACCCGCAGATTTTTGTCCCACCTTTCTTTTCCTTTCACCCTCTCTCTCTCGACGTTCTCACTGGCCGTGGTCACCCTGATATCTAAGTTTTCAGCTATCTGGTGTATCCTAGCCTCCAACAGTTCACCCCTAGACATGTTGGTTTTCCACGAGACACTCGTCCAAGAGTCAATGTGGAATTCGATGGTTAGGGGACAATGCCTGCCGAACCAAAGGGTGTAAGGAGGGTACCCAATACTCGATTTGACCGTGATGTTGTCTACCCAAACTGCGTACCGTAAATACTTGGGCCATTGTTCCTTGCGACCCTTGCACCACTTTGCTAGGGCGTCCAAAAGCGTCTGGTGCCCCCTTTCTACCGACGCGTTGCTTTGGGGGTGATAAGCGGTAGTATAGGCCGCCCAGATCCCTGCCTTTTCTAACACCCCTTTACCTTTTGGCTCAAGAACTCAGCTCCCCTATCCATGACTATTCTCCCGACACACCCATACCGCGCGATATATTCTAGGAGAAAATCACTCACCTCCTCCGCCGTCTCTTTCTTAATGGCTTTTGCTTCTACGAATCCGGTGAGGTCATCCCGGGTGTTGATTATATACCGAAGGCCGCCGACCCCTTTTGGCATGATCACCAAGTCTATATGAACTTTTTCGTCCGGAACCGTGGGAAGCGACGGAACCAAGGGCTCTTTGTATCGAACCATTGCCCTCTTCTGGCAAGCTTCACAGGTCGAGCAGTACTTTTCCACTTCGGTGTATTGCCCGTCCCACCAATATAGCCCGCGGACCTTATCGAAAGTGCCTTTAATTCCCCTGTGACCTCCAACGACCCCATCGTGTAACTCCTCTATGACCGCCCTTCTTTCCTCCGGATCGCACAACACCCTCATGGGTATCGCGAACTTGGTGGGTCTTTTGAAGAGGTGGCCTCCCCGCAGGAAATATCCCAGTGCCTCCTGCTGGATCCTCTCAGTCCCTGTTCCCCTACCGGACAAGTACAGTCCTATGTCTCGGTACTTCCCGTCGTAGAGATTCACGAGAAAAGTCCTTGGGCCTCCTTCTTCCCTTTGGTTGCTTCCCGCTACTTTCGCCCTATTTGTGGCGACCCTCATCATCTCCTCTTGGGCCATTGTCCCTTCTTCCTCCTTAAGCCTAGGCAGGTCCTCCTCTCGAATGGGAAGCCGTGACAATCCATCTGCGACCTGGTTCTTGGTCCCCGATATCCTTTTGACCCTATAGTCGTAAAGCCTGATATGGATCATCCATCGGGCGATGGTGGGATCTGTCAGTGAGAAGTCCTTTTGGAGGACTGCGGCCACTGCTGTCGGGTCCACCCTTAGGAGAAATCGCCGTCCGTATAGGTAGTGAGGGAAGGCTTTTAGGCAATGCAGTACCCCCAACACTTCCTTCTTGAATTGGCTATAATTCTTCTCTGCGGGGTTTAAGGTCCGACTCTCGAATCGCAATGGTCTCTCTCTCCCTTCCCGATCCTTTTGTGATAGGAGACCCCCCACTGAATGAGGTCCAGCGTCCGTGGATACTATGAACGGACAACTCTCTTCATCTTCAAAAAACGGGACTCCTAGGACTTCTCCTCCTTCGCGGAACTCCCCCTTCAAGGCTTCCATGGCCGCTGTTTGTTTTTCTCCCCAAACCCATCCTTCTGATTTCCTGAGGATTCTTCTAAGGGGTTCCGCTTTTTCTCCATAGGCTTTTATGAAGATTCTCTTGTAGCCCACAACCCCTAGAAACTGTTGGACCTCCGTTATGGATTTGAGCGGCGAAGTCCAGGTCATCAACTTTGCTAGTTTCTCTGGATCGGGCCTCCGCCCCTCCTTATCGCAAATGAACACCAATATCTTGATGGAGGATACGCCCCAACGACTCTTAGTCCCACTCACCGTGAGGTTGGCATCATCTAGTTTCGCAAGGACGTCCCTAACATCTCTCATGTGGTCGGCCACAAACTTCCTAACCCTAGGGAAAACCTCGGTCTCATCCCCCTCGACCGGCCCCTTAATTGGGAAATCATCCAGGAAGACCTCCACCTTCTCCGGTATGAATCCCTTGAGGACCGCGATCATGGCCCTTTGGAACACGGCTACCCCATTCGTCCAACCCATCGGTACCACCATCATTTGAACCATCCCTAAGGGAGTATACATGGCGGTCATGTGCCTGTCCCGGTAATCTAAGGGAATCTCGTCGTACCCTGAGAAGAGATCGCAAATAGAGTATACTGAGCGACCCGCTGACCTTTCCGCTACCAAGTCGGCCTTAGGTATAGACCCCACGTCTCTTACGGTGACCGCATTGGTCCTTTGGAGGTTCTGGATCCATCTTAGTTTGTTGCTACCTCCCTTCCTTAGAAAGAACCACTTATTGGAGTAGGCACACTCGCAAGGCTCCGCGACGAATGTCCTGTTCTTTTCTTGATGAAGGTCACTATCTCTTCTTTCTCCTTTTGAGCATACTTCCATTGAGGCCTATCCTTCCAAGGGACGTGCGGGACCGTGTGGATCCGGGCAGGCTTAGCATACCTTGGGTCGATTCTCCCTCTCTCCGAGTCGTCAAAGGCAATGGCCTTATCGCAGCCCCTTAAGGTCATTGCTATGAACTTTTTTTCTTCCTCCGTGAGATTTCCATCTCCTATATCCATTTTGGCCAGTCTATCGGCCGTTATCTTTTGCCCCTCCGTCTCTTTCCTCTTTCTGATGATATCGGCTATCTCCTCTTCCGATATCGTAGTTTCCCCCGTTCTATCCCGGCTGACCGCGGCGGGTTTTACTTTCTCCGCCAAGGTTTTGTGCTTCTTAACTCCGCCGGCTAGGGGGATCCCTCCGAAAAAGACAAACTGACGCACCCACCGAACTCCTCCTCCTCGTCCTCCTTCTCGTACCCCATACCGTTAATTACAATCCTATCCCCCACGTCCTCGATCTCTAATTGGTCCCCCTTGGGTCCTCTATTCGTCAAGGGCACTTCCTCTAGACGGACTCGGCACACCCTCGACTTGGTCCCCTTGCGTCTAGTAAGGCTGGTCCGGTTGCGTTCATCTTGAGCGTCTACGGTCTTTAGGACCACCTGGATTCCATCAGGGCTTTGGATCGAGAGGGTTTGACTTCCATCCGGCAAATCAACCGTGGTTGCGTGTACCGCGCTCAGCCAGGTCCTCCCGAGGATTAATTCGGAGGAGCATTCTTTTACCGAAAAGATCGGCACCGTGGCCTCCACACCAGCTACCTCAATTACGGGGCTATGACACACCCCTTCCACCGGTTGCAGCTTGTTATCTTCCACCACCATCGACATTGACACCCCTCGATCTATCTCCAGGCCCAGCTCTCGTGCGATGGACTCCCTACATATCCTAGACTCGGACCCATTGTCCACTAAAGCTCTCATCTTTTTCCCACTTACTACCGCCTGGAGCTGGCCACTCCCTAGCACGTAGAACTTCTTGGTCTCTTCCCCCGAGAAGAAATTGGCCGGTAGCTCCTCCATGGTAACGCGGGAGGCCTGCACTTCTTCCTTGGCGGGACCTTCCACTGGCACCGTTGGCCCTATCGCGAGCGGGACTCTCACCTTCCTTGTGATGCTTAGGAGCTCCTCTCTGGCACTTTTGCTCGCGGCTAGATATTCTAAAAGGGTGCACTGCATGGGCTACATCAGCGTTCTCCTAAGAGGTGTTACCGTGTGTATCTCATCCAGAGTACACTTCATTTCGAACTTTTTAGGCCCTCTTTTCTTAGGCGATTTTGGCGATGTGGGCTCCTCCTTTTTTTCCTCCACCGCCTTTGCGTCGGTCATCGGCTGGTCATTGTCGCCGCTTTTTACTTCTGTACTTTCCGTCACGCTTGCTTGGTTTTCAGAAGTCTCAGCCCCAACTTGCGTCCTCACCCTTAGGCAGGGCTCTCTTCTTCGGGCTGGGTATCCACGAACTTGATGCTTGATACTTGGGGCTCTCTAATGGACAACCCCCCCGGTGACTCCACCATTTGGATGTGAGCAGTGTTGGAGGAGCTTCCGGCTTCCGGCTTCTTACCAAGTCTAGCCTCCTGAAGGGCCACCTTCTTGTCCACGTCCACCTTCGTCGATGGGTAAAAGGAGACCGCCTCTCCGCTATCTCCCCACACAACCCACTTGTTCTCATTTAACCTGACCACTCCCAATCTTAAAGCCTCCGTGAGATAAGGGCAGTCCCGCTTGATGTGATTTTCCTCATTGCAGTAGACACACCTGCTCCGAGCTTGGGGGTTGTTGGGGCGCGGTCCCCCTTGTGTGGTCGCCGCTACAGGTGCCGGCGGAGCGGGTGGCGGGGGTGCCGGAGGTAGCGGTGCCCTAGCCTCTAGTCGTGGCCCTGGGGCCCTTGCCTGAGGGGCGTCACCCCACCTTCCATCCCTAGCATCCTTCCAATAGGAATTAACCCAATCGGAACCATGATTCCCCCCTACTTCCCTGTCGTTCCTCCAACCTCCCTGGCCATTCGATTCGTTCCTCCATCTGGTAGGCCAGTCTCCCCACCGGGGACCAGGCGGAGCCGGTGGTGGTCTATCGCTCCCTCTTGGACCATCGCTCCGTGTCCCTTGCATGTTGCGGAGATCTATGTCCAAGGTCTCTTTCATGTATTCTCTTACGTCTACCCCTCCCCGTATGAAAACCACTTCGGCTACTTTCTCGAAATTTGCAGAATCCCTCGGGGCCTTTTCAAGGACCTCCTTCCTCTTCTCTTCGGGCAGATGCAGCATGAACATTACGCACCTGTCTACCTCGGACAGCATGCCCCTATCCACTAGGGCTTGGGATAGACGCTTGAACCTACAGGTAAAGGCTAACAAGCTCTCCCTTTCCCCCCTTGTAATACGTCTCAAGCCCTCCACAGTCAGATCATCACAGGCGAACGTCTGCAATAAGCTTGCCCTGAAGGTCCTCCATCGTCCGTCTGGAGGGTAGATAGCTCGGATCGCGGTGTCTAGCTCGGGGTCTGAGTGCTGGATTAAATAATCGATCCACTCCCTCTCGGAGAACCTCTTGCGGGAAGCGTAGCTTTCCCATTTCTCCACGAACCCTGTCACATCTCGTCCATCGAAAAAAAGCGCCTCCAGACCCAAGTTGACGTCATAATAGGGCACCCGTCGGTCGTCATATCAGCGAAAATAGGGACCTTCCATAGGCCCATCGGTTGCCGGATCGTATGGTTTGTACCACGAGGGATCGGGCTCCTCTACCCGGCCTCGAGGTCTTGATGGCTCCCAAGGGTCTTCCCCGTAGCGACCTCGCTCATCCCGCCAATCCGCTTCCCAATGAGCGTGGTCCGACCCTCTAAAACTCCGCCGGGCCTCCATCCCTTGACTCCTACCCGTTATCTCGCCAGGGGCCCAAACCGCATCTGCTTCCCTCACGGCCCATCTACGCGACCTACTACCAGCCTCCGCCGGCCTTTCTTCTCTAAGACCCCTTCTACTTGGTCCCCCTTCCTCTTCTCTCTGGAGTGGTCGGTACCCTCCCCTATCTCTTGGAAATTCCAGGGCTTCTCCTATTCTTGCGCCCAACAAATCCCCCCATCGAGACTCTATAGGGAGGTCTCTTGAGCCCTCGATCGTCCCTTCCCTCGCAGGCATTCGCCTTTCCGTGTCAGTTCTTGGTCCTACTAAGGCCTGCCTTTCACCGGCGACGCCCTCCGGAATCCTAGCGGCCCATCTCCGCGGCCGACTGTCGGCCTCGGTTGTCCCCCCCTCTCGCAAGTCTCTCTCGCCCCGACACACTTCTTCCTCCCCCCTAAGCGGTCGATATCCCTGTCTTTCTCTAGAGAATTCCCGTGCTTTCTCTAATCGGGTTTCCGCATCCATCAGGTCAACCCACCGGGACTCCACCGGGACGCCTCTCGCGGCTTCGGTTACCCCTTCGTTTACCAGCACCCGTGGCCCCACATCTCTGTGCACTCGCACTTCCGCGCCGGCCCTTTGTCCCTCCGAAGCTGGTCTCTCCCCCGGAGCCATTTCCGGCCCCCCTTCGGCCCTTTCTAGCGCCTCCGCCCCCTCAGTCATCTCTTCCACTACCCTACTTAGACTGGCCCCCTACTCGGGGCTCTTCACTATTCCCCTTCTTTCAGTGATTTCTGGCGGGCTAGGAAGGCCAGTTCCTACTTCACTCTCCATGCACCCTTATCGGCACTTTCCAGTCGCTTTCCTCGCTATCGTCCGTGCCACTTTCCGGCTCGCCCTTCTCACTACTCTCTGCGTTATCTTCTGAGCTCTCTTCTTCCTCCGATCCCCCCTTCCCTTCACTAGAGTCCTCGTTAACACTTTCTCCCCCTGAGTCTTCACTGGTTACCATCCACCAAGAATCTCTCAGTTTCTTCTCTTCGCTAGCGGCGAATGCAAGATTTGCGATCTCAAGGTCCGAAATGCCCCTAATCCCTTCTTGCGCACACCTCCTAATCAGATCTCTGTCCACATCACTCGCCTGCCCGGAGAATAGGGGCTTGATGAATTCCCCAACGCGGGCCCACCACTCAAAGTCGGTGTCTTCTCTCGACTCCCAGCACATGGTGAATAGCTCGTGGCCCCCGTCTTCTCCCAGAGGGAATTTTTCTATCACTTGTCCCCTTAATCGGACTTTCCTTATGGTCTCGTCGTCCGCATAGAGAAGCTGATAAGCCCAGGTAGGGATGTGCCAAGTCCTTCCGTGGGCTGCCCTCGGAACTTCCTCCCTCCCTCGATATTCTACCTTATCAATCACGGGGTTCCCGATGCTAACTCTCCTCAATCTCTTCACTCGTTCTAGGGCTCTTTCGGAGAGGCCTAAAGGATCTTTCCCTTCAGCTAATTCGGTTGCAAAGATTTGTCGGGCGTCAGGGGACAAAAAGATTTCTGCCTTCCTTGTGCAGTGGTTCCCCTCGGACGCTACTGAGAATCTGACCACCGTCTCTTGCTCTTAAATTTCGAAGAATTCGGTAGTCACCTCTCCTTCTCCTCTAATCCTCGGGAGAGTCACTCCATATCTTCCCTCCCACGTTAGAGCCCTATCAAGGGTGCCGTAAGGGTCCCCCCTTTCGTATCTAATCATAGGGGTTCTCACCTCACGCTCGCTAACCGCTCGGCGGCTTCGACCAAAGAGTCTTCGCACCTAGCTCGACCTGCCTCCCTGTTCCTTCTCAGGGTCTGATGCAAAGCCTCCTCGTATTCCCCCGCTCTATCCCGAAATCGTGTCTCCACGAGGTGTGTTATCGACGTCAGCGGAGTACCTAGGCACCTAGAGTCCTCTTCGAATTTTCTTTCTACTTCTAGCAAGGGCTCCCTCCAAGTCCTCGAGAATCGCTCGCCGCTTGCGTCTCTAATGCGGATTGAAAAGGCCGCTAGCACGGTCCAGCTTCTCCTTTTCCACAAGGCCAATCGTCGGACTTCCAATAGGAATTCTGTTTCGACACAGACCACCCAGTCCCCTCCCAAATTCGGGTTTAGCTCGGCACTCCCCTTGATCCTAACCTCGCTTCCGTCCTCGTAGGTCTCTAGTTCCCAACGAATCCTGTTTGAGACGAAAGAGGCTCTCATCCCCTTACCCCAAGAGAAGGTCTATCGTGACCTTGTCGAGGATTGCGATCGTGGCTGTCTCTAGTAGCTTGATCCTTGCCAAGGACCCTGGCCTAGCCCTCCTTTCTTCTTCCCAGCACAGAGCAAGGATCCGCTGAACTTCGTCCCTCACTCTATCCAACCCCACGAGCTCCTCAAGGTCCGGCTCGGTCATGCCGTAACTTCCGTCGACGACAGGCTATAGCTACCCGAATCAAGTCAGAGGGGTCTAACCCCGCTAGCTCTCCCTCACAGATCTTGCCTAAATATCTCCACGATATCTTAGATTCTCTCGCGTGTCGACCCCACCCTTCAAAAGCGTAACCTAGATCCTCTAGAGTCGACCAATCGTCTCTATAAGGATCCCGGAAACACCAAGTTAACAAGGTGTGAAGATCTGATCCTGTGAACCTGAACTGTCTTAGGATGGAAACCCTTCTTCCCACCGCCTTCTTAACAGCCTCGGAGGGGTAAACCCGCTCAAAAACGAAACGGGGGACCTCCACGGGCTCGCTGGAGAGGAACCGCGGTATCTCTTCCCAACCCCCGTAGGTCACTAGATATTCCTCTTCGCACCCTTAGTGAGGTCCCAACCCCTCCACTAACTCCCCTAGCCGGCCCCTTACGGCTTGAGCGTCCCAGAGAGGGTCCTGCCCAGTCCGTAGGCTACGCGCTATCTCAACAAAGTCTTCCTTCGAAAGGAATATCCTGGCTTCTCCAACTACGACCTGCCCTTGGCGACTCACCACGAAGCGTACGAACGCCTTCCCTCGTCGGGTCCCCCTCTCCTCTCCTAGGAGAGTCCTAGCTGGCTCGGCCAGCCGGGCCCTAGGCAGAGTGATTCTAATAACCTCCCCGGTATCCTCTGCGGGCTCTGTGGACGCCCAGAGAGTCCTCGGAATCCTCCTTATCATCGGCCCTCAAAACCCCTCCGGTTAGCCACCTGCTCCTCTCCGAAGAAGCGAGTGTACGGAACGTCCGCGACGAGGGATCCGAGTCCCTCAAACTCCCTCAATCTTCCAAATATGGTGGATAGCTCACTCCTTGGGGGAATTCCCGCGTCCACGAACTGAGTATAAAGCCAAAACAAACCCCTAGCCCGCACCCCTGATTCTCGAGCCGCCCTAAGCACCACTACCACTCTCTCTTCCAGGTCCCTTAGGAACGAACTGGCCACGAACTGGGGCAAGTTAGCGTGAAGGACCGCGGAAGCGCGAGGGACCTCTCCGGGCTCGGCGAAGGAAACTAGGGACCATGACTCGAAAGTCCCCTCCTCCTAGTCTGTTAACACCAGGTCGTTCGCCAACAGCCTGGCGGACTCTCGGTACTCAAAGTGCGTAAGCCGCCCAGTCACTAAACATCTTCAGACCTCGGTCCACCTCTCTTCGTCGAAAAAAATGGTCGCTCGGATCTCTAGGAAGCAACCGATGTCGGGTGGGCCTCCTCTCTCCACACCCTCTTTCCAAGTAAGCCTTCGCGCTCAAACCCACACGTAGGCCCCTTCTCTGATTAATCCCCCCTTTTCAACACTCATCCAATAAGGAGTCACCTGAGGGTCTCTCGGAATCAAGACCTTCTCGGGGTCACCGGCCTCGATTGATTCTACCATCCCTTCTTCACTGAGGGCGAACTTCACCATCGACTTTCATCGCCCTAAAGACCCACCTGTGATAATCTTCCGGAGAGAGAGTGTATGTCTTCTCTAAAAAACTCAGTCTACGGAAAATACCCCAGAGTCTCCTGCGCGGCGGAATACCTTGATCGATGCAGTGTGTATAGAGTATCCACAGGGCCTAGAAGGTAAGACCCAAACCCCTACCCCTCTCTAGAAGACGCACTATCTTTTCCTCATTTGCCCTAGGGAACAGGAAGGATGGCACCCTCAGAGTTAAGGGGTATCTCGATCTTGGGAGTTCACCTTCCCTCGCAAACCTTTCCCTTTCCACGGACACGAACGCAAATCGCTCTCTAACCCTACTTACCCATTCTCTTCTCACCTCTCTCGCCTTTCGCAATAATTTTTCCAGCCCACCCCCTTGTCCTAGAACTAGGGGTACTACAAGCTTTGACCAAGCTTTCGGTGTTATGAAAATAACCGCGGTTACTTCAAGGCTCCGTCCAATACCTTGGCCTTCTACTTCTTTGGACTCTATCCACACAAATTCTCCACTGACCATGGAATTCCCCTCTTCTACCCTTTCCCAATCCGGCAGTTCCTTGTTGCTAGGGATCAACCTAAGGGCCTCACGGTCTTCTAATGGGGACTCAAAGAAGCATCCCCGCTTTCCATTATGGAACACCATTCATTTAGAAGATCCTTTGTGACACTCCGAAGACCCTTTGGTATCCGTAGTCCCTTCCTCCCTCGCGGTCCCGGGTGGACTCCCTAAAGATCCCGACACGAATCCTACAAGCCTTGATCCCGTACGGCACCGGGTTATCCACGCAATAGGTGTAGTACCAATGGAGTGACCTAACGGAGAGTTGCCACCCCTTTTCCCGCACTATGGACCGTACTATCCTGTCGTACCGTTCCTCCTCCCCGCTCACCCTTCGGAAAACAAATGTTGGGAATATAGCCCTGACGCACCCTGTGGCACGAGGATATTCTTCGTCTCGCGCGCAGGTCTTACCTCGACGGGTGGGCTATGCCTAAGGGATTAAGCCTCAAAGATTTGCCTCAAAATCGGACATGCCCGTGCCTCCCAATGATCCGCACAGTACCACCCCAGGACCAAATGAGTGACGTACTCGACCCAAGCTTCCTTACTCAAGTAGATTGTTTCTTCCGCACGGATCACTGTTCGCCTGGGTCTCTTCCCGTTYTGGGGCCTGTTCCGGGACCACCGGTCCCCCTCCCAAGTTCCCACTGCGAAACGAGCCCAGAGAAAACCCCCTCTCTTTAGCTCTACCCCCCTCTCGCGACCGGCTAGATACCGCTCCGTGCGGTGGTCTAAGGGGACGCTGAAGCACTCTCGGTCTTTGCTCAAATCAGCTTTCTCTATCCGAACCCCTTCTTCTTCAGTACCGTCTATGATTCTAACCATCCCCTAGGACTATCTCCTCTATGATTTGAACTAGCGCTCTCCACTCGTCCGACCCGTCCAGGAAGGCGTCCGGAATAGTGGGGACTGCCCTACCCCCTCGCGGGTACATCCTACACCCCAATGAGTAGAAATAGTTAATTTCGTAAGCCCCCAGCAGCTGCCTCTCAAGCTGAGTGTGGCCGATCGCCTCCTCCCAACTATCCAAATACCCCTCCGCTCTATCTACACCCTCCTCCACGTACAAGGCTATGTCGAAGTGCTCGGTCCACCAGTAGAAGGTATAGCACCAAACATTTACCCCTCCTATATAACCTACACTAATCCCTGCGGGTTCAAACTCCAACGGCCTCAAGCTCATGGATCCGCCGCTCTCACCATACGCTTCACTATCCCCACTAGCACTTTCCATCCATCCGATCCATCAAGATAAGCGTCCGGAATCACCGGCGCCGGGCGACCACCTCTTGGGTAGGTTCAATATCCTAGAGAGTAGAAATACTTGAATCCGTAACCCCTCAATTCTCCTCGCGAACAGCGGGAGTGACCTATCGCCTCTTCCCACCCCCGAAGGAAGTCCTCTCCTTGATCCTGACCCTCCTCTACATAGACACCTACATCAAAGTCCCCAGTCCATAGTCTAAAGGAGTAGCACCACACATCAACACTTCCGTGCGTACACACACTAATCCAGTTGGGAGTGGCTTCTAGGCTCATACAGTATAATCAAAGGAAACTTCCCTAAATTCCCACTTCCTCTTGGCCATTCGAGACACCACCTCTAACCCGCGAGGAAGAGAAGCGGATGAGCTCAGAAGGATCAAATGGACCAAAGAAGGAACGCCGTCTCACTCGGCTACCTTCCTGTCCTCCCCCGCTGAGAGACTCCTCCCCACTCCCGGCCTAGAGACTAACCACGAACACAGGTTATCCCCGAGGAAGGGTGGCAACCCCCTCCCCGGAGTCGGACCGAAGTCACACACCCGCGCCGTATGTCCCCCACTGAACCGACCTCTAGTCCTAATTAGCCTATCCGGTACCACGCCTCTACTCGACCCACCTCAGTCGTGGAATTACCCGGGTCCCAAGACAAGATCCACCTATGTATCGGGAATCGCTAGCCTATCTACTCCCTCCCCATTCTCCTCATTGTGAACTCTTCGCACTTTGTTCTCTTCTTCCTTTTACTCCTCCTGTTGCCTCTTTTCTCTCTTGGAATCACTGGAAAAAATCGGGAAATTCGAAAAAAAGGGTGGGAAGAGCGGAGCTTTAGGAAGAGGCTCTCAGGTGAGGTTGATAAGTATACATACCTTGGGCCTTCAATACTCGTTATCGTAGTCCCAATAATCCCCCAGTTCCGAGTCCGAGAAATCGGCTAGACACCGGTCCACCCAGGAGTCGGTCTCCGATCCCTCGTCCAAGGTCCCCCAAGTACCCCCCTCTTCTTGAATGCCCTCGCTATGACGGTTAGGTATTTCCCTTTCTCCCCCTCGCCCCGGTACCCGTAGCACAACTCTCCTCTCCCCCAAGTCCCAAACTGGTGCCGTTTGAGAGTCTCGCTCCCTTGCGGGAGTTGGAACCGTTGTCAGCCCCCGTGGATCGAGAATCGAAACCCCTAACCCCTCTCTAGACACAATTTCTCTTGCAGGACTTTGCCCCCGGGTAGATGCCCTCCACAACCCGTGCGGATCAAGAACACTGGGTGACCCCCTTGGATCCCAAATAGACAGCGCTACCGGCCCCTCTCGGACCCCTCTCCCCACTCCCTCTCTTTCTCTCTCCCTCTCTCTCCCTTGAGCAGACCCCCTTGTACTAATTCCCCAGACTGTTCTTCTCCTTTCGTTGTTCTTTACCCTCATCCAGACCCTTCAAGCAAACTGTGCTCCCCCTAATTTTGTAAATTTTTAGAAATAAACAGACCCAAACCAAGCACACACAGTGAAGAGGAACTTACCTTGTTTACCCCTCGAAGGCCAGAAGAGGGAGCCGAGATCGTAAGTGGGCCGAAGCGGACTTGCAAAAAGAATCAAGGAGACAAACCCCAGCACCCGAAGCCCCTTGCACCCGACAAGCCCAACAACAGGCCCCTCCCCAATAAACCCCTCGCTGACGTCGCTTGAGAAGAAACTTGATCACCGTGAAGAAACCGTTGGAGACTATTTTGAAGACACGTGCCGAAGAACTTGACACCGAAATTCAGAAGAACGCTGCAAACTCACTTCACCGCTGCCTGTCACGCCGGTCCTCCCTCACCCCGTAGTTGTTGAGCCGGCCCCGACCGCGGGAGAACGCTCATCCCCGGCAACGGTGCCACTTTGTCAGGTGTTCCCTTCTCTCCTTCACCCTCCTTATCTTTACCTTCTCGAGCCCTTTTGGTCCTTGCTTTGTCCCTGCCCTACTCCCGGGACGGCGAGCGCATCCAGACGGACCAAACTCGATTCAAATACTGGAACTAGGCATTTACCCCAGGGCGACAACCCAAGTTTACTTCTAGTAGGTGCCTGACCCTGCCGGTGGGTCGAATGCAGACAAGAGCGTACCAGCATGCCAATCTCGATAGACAACCAGGGCCCTACAACCCACCCCACTAGTGACGGGTGCAAGCCTAGGCGGTTAACCCCCTCCTCAGGCCAACAGCAAAATCATACCAGCATACCGATCCAGAAGACAGCGAGCGCATACCAAGTTGGGTCGAGAACCAGGAGCCTGCAATTTTCCTTACTGGTAAGAGATACCTACCGAGTCTGTTTGTGACCAGCGGTTAACTCCGTCCTTAGGCCAAATGCAGAAAACAGCTAAAGCATACCAGCATATCGAACAGAAGACAACGAAAGCACACCAAGCTGGATCGAGAACCAGGATACCACAAGCGAATACCTGCAATTTTTCTTACTAGTAAGAGATAACAACCGAGTCTGTTTGTGACCAGCGGTTATCTCCGTCCTTAGGCCAAATGCAGAAAACAGCTAAAGCATACCAGCATATCGAACAGAAGACAACGAGAGCACACCAAGCTGGATCTAGAACCAGGAGCCT
>BFEA01000228.1:1527596-1577616 GCA_003427395.1 Chara braunii
CTCTCTCTCTCTCTCTCTCTCTCTCTCTCTCTCTCTCTCTCTCTCTCTCTCTCTCTCTCTCTCTCTCTCTCTCTCTCTCTCTCTCTCTCCGGCTTCGAGGGTACCGAGCGTTCCGCGCACTCCCTCCCGTGCACCTCTCCGACGAGCATGCGCAGTTCGCGACGGCGAGCTCAGCCCCTGATCCCCCCCTTCTCCTCTCTTATCCTCTCTCCCTCTCTGCACCAGCTCACTACCGACCGCTGTCGAAAGCGTTGCTAACCCGTACGCATGTGAGATCGTGTGTCCCGTTCGTATGCCTGTGCGCTCGTTCACCAAGTTCGTACGCCTGTGCGCTCGTTCATCCAGTTCGCACGCGCCCCCTCCCCCTCTCTCTCCTCGTATTTATACCTGTCTCTCCTGATTTCTCCCTTTTTGCTCTCCGTTGCTACCTCTCCCTTCATCCGTGACTCGTCCGTTGCTCCATCGAGCGGTAAGCTTGAAATATTGGTCCAATTTTTTTAAATTTATTTTTATAATTTTTTTATTTATTTATTTTTTTTCCCGCCGCGTCTTCTCTTCCAATGATCTCTCTTCTCGTGTTGCCAGTCGGATCGACCCTTCCCGCTTCGTTCTCGGCTCGGCCAATGTTTCGGCGAACGGCTTGTCAACAAGTTTTCGTCTTTCCCGCTCCGTCCTTCATCAATCTCCTCATCCCCTTTTTCTTTCGCCCCCTCTATCTCGAGTCCGCCTCCTCCAATGATACCATGCCCCGCGTCGGTCTGTCGGATCGAGGTCCTTGCCTCTACGTTCGTTGGCCGTTCCCCAATCGTTCATACATCAATTCCCCTCGCTTCATTCTTGGTTCAGGCGGTTATGACGCGCGCGCCCAATTCGTAATTGCATTTTGGGCCGGGAGATTCCAACTTCCCACTGCTCCTAGGCTGCCTGTTCGCCTACTTCTCGAGTGCCTGTCTTGCCCATCCTCACCATGTCAGAGCAGGTGTCTTCATCCGGAGCACCCCTGGTTGTCTCGCAGGCCGACCACGAGTAGAGGCGAAATTAGTGATCCCCCCCCTTCGTCAAACCGGAAAGACCCTCAGCGGTTAGAGCTACTCCCTGGTCCACCTTCGTCATGCGAGCACCTTCCCCTTTTGCTGCGTGGCTTCACTCATCCCTTCCCCTTTCTTCGTTTCTCGAGATGCTCTCACGGTTGGTTCATCCGCCTGTCGCTCCTATCCGCAGGAATTTCTCTCAATACTGGCGGCACCTAGTCCTTGCAGTTATCTGAAACAATGCGAGGAGCCCTCCCCCCCATTGTTTAGTCACGTAGCTCGTCACCCCACAGAGCCACCTCGTTTTCCCTGCCAAGAAGATGGAGGCGCGCACTCTCCCTTGGAGACTCAGTTATCAAGAACCATTTAGCGCGTGCTCTTCTGGTCGGAGTTTTCACCCAGCATCCTTTCGCGACCCGATTCCCCCTTGCTTCTCCATACCCCAGCGATTCATCAGTGGATGTGTCAGAGATCATACCAAACCCCTCCTTTCCTTTGGTGTCAGACCCGTTCGGAAAACCGACGACTGTTCCTCCCATGACCTTGACGATTCTTTCAGTCGGCCTTCCCTTGCCCTGTAGCATTTGCCCGTGCAGTCGGCCCACGTTACGGAGCCGCCTTATGAGGATCCAGGGCTCTCCGGGTGTCGGTCGATTTCCTTCCAGCGGCCTCACTTTCTTTCTGTGGCCGAGGCTTCCCAATTTGACTCGCAGGTCGGGCGTGGCCTACCTATTGCCTCAATCGACTCCACGTCTCCGCTCCCTCCTCATCATTTCCACAAGCATTTTGCTAGCGTGTGCCCTCGATCGATCCCTGAGAATTTTCCGACAGGCTCCCGCGCCCTTCCTGTACCGAAGACCAGCCTAGGCACGAGCCGATCCCGCCATGTCGATTCGCTGTAGGCCGCTGGCTATTCATAACGGAGGTTCCGGGCCTTCATAGGCCGCCCGTTTTTGACCCGATCAAGGCCCCTTCCGTTGCACGTCGTCCGTCCCGTATTTCCCAATCTTTACACCTAAAACTCCAATCTTCTACGATCCGCTCGAGCCCGCTCGCGACCAAGTTCTGGTTCCTCACTCCAGCCAACTGTAGGGTTAATACGAGAGAAGGTTAACCGACCCCCCATTTTTTCAGGTCAATTTATAAGAAAACCATAAGGCCATTTCAAGCAAACTCCACACCAATGTATAGAGTGCACTTCTTACTAACATATTTATAAAAAAAAATAAAAATAAAAATAAAAACACATAAAACAGCAACCCAAAAGTGCATTTTCAGGCAATTTTGGCATGAAACACGTCATCCAAATTTCAGGATTTTCAGGCCCCAACAACAGCACAAATTCTAATAACCCAAATAATACCAAATTTGGCAGACAGCAACCTTAAACCAAAACAAAAACGGGCAAAAAAACAAAAAAACAAAAAAACAAAAATTTGAAACCCAAACCCTAATTTCAGTTTTGGTCCCATTAGTCAGGAGCTGAAAATGGAGGTCTCCGTTAACCATTTGTGGTTAGTACGTAAACCCGGATGCCGGAAGATATCCAAAACATCATACCTGCATGCATGCATACGTCAAAACCACACAAGAAAACAGCAACGAAAAAAAAAAATGTTCCCCATTTTTAAAGAAAAAAACCATCGGCTGGTAGGCAGCCGCCCAACACCGGCTCAGCAGTCAATTTATTCAGTAGTCAGTCCAGTGTAACTGGCTCAACAATCAGTCCATTCAGCAATCATTCAAGTAAACGGGTTGGTAACCAGCTCAGCGATCAGATCAGTTCAGTAATCAGAATAGCAGTTAGTTCATCAAATCAGCAATTAAATCAGAAGACAACCAGCAAGCAACAACCATCATCATACATGAGTGCATTCCACTACTACTCAGTCAGCGATTCAGTGCTAGCCAACCTTAATAGGATCTCCCTCAAGGAGGCTATTCAGTACCGATATGTCAGTGCCACATGCTTCAAGAGAGGGGACCTGTCGGTCTTCGTTGTGCTCACCTGTTTTGCAGGAGGCACCATCCATGACCTGACACCCTACCTGAAGGAAGAAAAGGAGGATCGTGAGCACTTTGACTCAGTCTGGATCCCAGCAATCAGCTATCTCAGTCGGAGGGAGTGTGAGTTCRATGAGAGAGGAGACACGYTGGTCCGTMGCTTTGGACCAAAGCTCTACTCTGACTACCCCAAACCCCCGGTACCATGTCTACTCACTGATGGAACCTGCTGGGGAGATTTAGTTGATTTGGCAAAGAGATACATCTCTCCCTCTGTGATAGGTCGTGAGGTCTCATCAGAGCATCAACCWACGCGTTGGGATGAGTTATATTCCATGGTCAACTATCGGATCATGTGCGGGGGCAGGGATTGCTCCAGGCTCGACAGATGGCTCTATGGTCCAATGCCTCGATCTCAGAGAGCACGTAGACACATGCCGAGGCAGAGGAGAGGGACAACTGTGAGGGATTGAGGGTGTGATTYAGCAGAGACCRRCTAACGACCAGCAGTCATTTAAGTACATGTCAGAGATCAAGCCTATCACGATTGACCAGTTGGTTCTTGACAAACTCAACCGGTTGTCTTCAAGAGAGAGCTTTCCTTACAAGTACGTCAGGATCGATGGCTTCAAGCTGGAAGATCTGTCAATCTTCATTGCTCTTACTGAGTTCGCAGATGGCACAATCAGAGACCTACGGATTTATATAAGGAAGGGTAAAGAGATCCATCCACATTTTGATGTGTTGTGGGTTGTTGCGGTCAGGTTCGTGGGGCGGGAAGTTGATCAGCTTGAAGGTGGCACGAGGCTAGCCTATAGCTTCGGTCCCAAACTCTTCTCTGACTATCCTAAACCTCCAGTTCCATATTACCTTACAGATGGGTCCTGCTGGGAAGGTTTGGTGGATTTTGCTAAGAGGTACCTTTCTCCTGCAACAGTGAACTACGAGGCACTGACAGAGCCTTCTGAGTTCCCTCATCTCAGACGAGGGATTTTCTCACAGTCGTATCTTCTCTCTGCATGGGAATAATTTTTTATCTTTCTGGATCTACACGTGAGTCATGGATGTGATTTTCTAAAGATAGTGAGCTTCATGTGGCGTTTCATTGAAAAGCCTCAGCCTCAGGAAGTGCAGAGATGTGACCAAAAGCATGAGAGACAACCAGCTAGACGAGAGATAGACTGAGATGTTTAGAGGGATGAGTGAGGACTCTTGACTAGTGTTGGTCACTCTCTTTCCATATGTACTTTCTGAGACTATTATGAGTTCTCACTTATCCCTCATTCGCCCTGTCTTTGCTCGAGTCAGTCAGTCTTATTTTCTGCATTATTCTTGCTTGATGATTGCCTCTGTGGAGGTTTTGTCACATTTCTCAAGATCAGATTGACATAATTGATGCATGCATAACCATAGTTTTATGATTATTATTTGCATAATTCTCTGCTGTTCAGAATCAAAATAAAAGATTCATAAGACCGGGGACCGACGAAGATCGCAATTGAAGGGTCTCGCTCGAAGCCGGACGCACACAACAAGAAGGGATTTGCACTATTTAATTTAATTTCTTTATTGCAATCACATACAAAATCTTGCGTGACAGCCTGTTGGCTTTCCGGTCGCCTGAAGTGCCCCGACTGGAAAAAGTGCGACAAAAATGGCGCCGTTGCCGGTGACATGAAAAGATTTTCGTGTCCGGAACGAGCCTGGGTCATCATCATCATCTTTGAGCCTTGATTAGGACGTGAAAACTGTTGACATTTCTTTAAGCTTCATGTTAATTTTATTTATTCTCATTTAAGTCCCGATTTTCTTGAGAATCGCGACTGCTAACTATGATTTATTTCTTCCTTGTGTGAGGTACCACACTGGACCGGGAAAAGGAGATTGACGTTATTGACTGGAGAGAATCGAGCATGACACCAGGTATGTCCAATTTTCGTCCAACACACTGAAAGAAAATTGAAAGGAAGAGAGTGAGATGGATCGGGACAGATGCTGGTCGACGGTGCTCTGAGAGAATTGTATAAATTTACTATAAAAGGGATATTTCCTTACAGGTATGAAGCTTGTTTGAGCTATCACTCTTGTGGCTCAACCATCTGCGTAGTGCTGACTCACTTCTTGGAATGAGATATCTATGATATCCGCCCCTATGTCAAGGAAGGAGGCAGAAATGCTGGTGAGGATTTTAATTGGTTATGGGAGATCGTGATCCAATTTATCTATGTTGAAAAAACTGACTTGGTCAAGCAGAAGAAGAAAGTGGAATGGGGTATAATGCCAGTAACATACAAGACTGTCCCAATCCCTCCTATACCTGACAGCTATTGTGATGGGACTAGCTGGCTGCCTATAATCAACATGATATTGACAAGAGAGAAAATAAACGGTGGACATGAGAGCTGAAGAGGTTTCTAAAGAAGTAATTAGACAAAGAAGGTCAAATTTTGGCAGAGGTTCAGGTCCAAGTCAAGAGAAGATTAAATGTCTCCTAAGGTCACAAAATACTCTGAGGAAGAGAGAGGCATTTCCATATGAAGTTGTCAGGTATGAGATGGTCGAGAGTGGATGGGAGCAGGAACGATTATATGTACTGACATTCTATTTCACAGACTTGGATGTGTATGACGTAAGAATCTATGTCCCAAAGGAAAAAAGTGCTGATGCAGTGTATGGGAGATGCTGGGGATTCGCTGAAAAGGTAGTACTGAGAGAGAAAAAGAGGGTTGAGAGGGAGAACAAATGCTTCACTGGGTCGACCCGATTTACTGTCTTCGATGGATTCCCAGTCCCTCCCTTACCTGATATCAATCTATCTAAAAACAATTGGTATGCCATGATAAAGTTTGCATGGAAAGTGAAGAGACTCCGAGAAGGATACTCTCAGTAGTCAGGATAACTACTGTGAGGGGTAGTCTCTATGAGGTGATAAGGTGTGATAATCCTTTTGTGATCTTGAGGTATGAGACTTGTGAGAGAGGGTCCATAATATTTCATATCCCAGTGGTCAAATTCCTAAGTACTGGCAGCCAGGACGTACGGATTTACGTACCAGCAGGTCTAGAAAAGGAAGATGACTACTTGAAATGTCAGCCAAGTGCTTATATTAGTCTCATAACAACCAAGGAGTGGCTTGAAAAGTTAAAGAGAAAAGTAACATGGGAGAAGGAAGCAAGACAATTTGGGAGGTTTCCTGAGTTCTCAACTGCTAAAGGATTTGAAGGTAGGAGAGATTGGATGCCTCTATTGGAAGCCATTGCTGAGATTGGTAGAGCAAGAGAAAAAGACTCCACTTTGATAATAAAATCCCTACTTTTTAGTACCTTTGAACACAAATTCGAGATTCTCAATCATATCCAGACCGAGATTTACCTTTCTTAATCCTGTGAGTGATGCTAAAGTAAGGATGTCTGACCTTAGAAACCGATTCACCTTCAGGGTCGTGGTAGAAAAGGGGGTAGTAAAAACCGGAGGTATCCTCAAAATTCCTAGTATAGATCTCTTTGGGTTTGAAGAGCAGGAACTTGTGCAACCTTATATAGATTGGATGAGAGAAGCCGCTTTGAGGGTTGTTACTGGCCAGACTGAAATCAGTTATTTGCTGAAGGTGGTAAGAGTAAGAGTCTCTGAGTACTATCGTTCTACTAGAGAACAACTATCCCTTGCTAGGAGAATTAGTAACAGATCGTAAGTCATGCAGTTTGATTATGAGATCATAGATTTAACTCGTTATTTTATGATCAGAGGAACTGTTAAGGGCTACGATAGAAGATTGAGTGAGGGTGATGAGAGAGAACTGATTGAGGATTATGTTGGGAGGTTGAGAAGGATTGCCTTACCTTTGATTACTACTCAATCTGTTATCGCCTACACTCTTTATGTACAAAACTCTCAGGGGTAGAGCAGACAAGAGAAGAGAGAAACGAGCCTGTATCTCTTGCGAGAAGAGTGAAAGATTGAAAGAGAAGGGGATATCTGGAAAAAGTATATGGTCAAGATGGTAGGGCGAGCAAGACCAAGTACATCTGCAGGGACCAATGAAGAGGCCTTGGTTGGGGTTATACGGGAACTGGTCGAGAGAGTTGATGCTATAAAAGGAGGGTCAGACATTGCAAGAGCAAAGAGGCCAAATGAGATAATTCCCTGCTTCAGAGGACCTCAGGTTAATGACTTCTTGGATGAGTATGAATTATTTGGACTAAGTTATGGCTGGACAGATAAGCAACGGCTTAAGCACCTTCTATCTTATTGTGACACTGATTCTAGACTGACAGTTCAGGAACTAATGGAAGGTGCTACTACTTGGGAAGAAATCAAGGAGAGACTGAAAAAAGAATTGGAGAAAGATTTTGTTTCAACCACAACTAAGGACTTACTTAACATCGGAAGAGCTAAATATGACACTTTCAATGTTTTTCTTCAGACCTTCATCCGAACAGCAAGAAGAATTTCATATTTGGACGAAGCCCAGAGATGCCATATATTTTTGACAAATTTTACTGACACTGAAAGGCAAACAGTTCTTAATCAAGCTCAGCACTATCCTCTCAGATGGGATGAAATGGTTGCAATCATAAGAACTCTACCTGCTGTCTCCCATAAGAAATGGTCACTTCATCATATCAGTACTTTGGCCAAGGATTGGGAGACTGAGAATGGAATGAATAGAGGAAGCAATCTAACTGCTGAGAATATTCTTCAAAAGGTGATGGCTAACTTTATGCCTGCAAGGCCTGCAATGCATGTTGTAGATGACAGGGGAAAGAAAAAGGTTGAAAGTGAGGAAGATGACGACGATGATGATGACAACGAAAATCATGGTAAGAAGGGGGATTCGTCCAGAACCAAAAGGAATGGGAAGAATGGTGATGGAGGAAACAGAGAGAGAAGAAAATATGATGAGCGTCCTAAGAGGAGTTTTACTTGCTACTATTGTGGCGAAAGTGGACATACTACCACCTATTGCAAGCCTCTTGAAGAGGATGTAAGGAGTGGGGTGACAAAGAAAGATGCGATGGGCCATGACTGTGATAGTTGATGGAATAAGTTGGATCCCGGATATTCGGGAGGTATGAGACTTCTTGCTCTTAAACATGATGAAAAGGTGAAGATTAAGAAGAAGAGAAAGACCAATGTGAATGTTCATTTCCTCACTGGAGATTTGCCTAATGAACTGGTACAAAGAGCAGATGACCCTTATGCCACGATTGAGTTGTCTCTGCAGTTTTTAACATTGACAGAGTGTGAGCCTAGCGAGGCATCTACAAGTGAGTCTCCATTGGGAGGGAACCCTACTTTTCAGAATCCCTCTGGATTAGTAGAGTCCTCTTCCAATGAGATGACTCATTTTCTGGCTAACATGATGTCATTCCATGGTGATCTACCCCCAGAACTTATCATGGAACCCAGTGTCAGGGTTGGTGAAGTAAGGAACCACCAAACCCGTATGACACCTCAAATGATAGAAGAAAAGAAAGAAAGAAGGCTGAGGAATCACTTATCGACATCCTTGATGACCATGAACTGGAACGTTCACAGGAAAAGAATGAACATGGGAGAAAGAAAAAATTTATTCTCAAGAGTGATTTGGATGATGGGACTGTGATTTCTGATGTAATTGTTAAGATGCTGGAAGAAACGGAAGTGACACTGTCTTTTAAGGAAGCGATGACACTAGCACCCAAACTGAGAGAAGAATTGAAGAGGTTAATTGAGAAGAAGAAGATGGAAGTTAATTATTTGAGGTCAGTCTTTCCCAACCAAGTGAATAGATCACTGTCAGGTTGCAAGATGAGATTTGCAACCATGGGTTGTGGGCATCTTACAATTCGCATTAATCAAGTGAAGATTCTAGCCCTAGTAGATTCTGGGGCAGAGATGATACTTCTTTCACGAAGAACGATGAAAGCTTGTAATTTATCAATTGTTCGTGGCGGGATTCATTGATAATTTGCCTATCAAGTTGGGACAATGACTGTGGAGTTACTGGGTTTTGTAGTACCTGATCTGGATCATGACTGTATCTTGAGAACTTCATTCTTGCATAGGATAGAGGCGGTTCAATTTTTCAGTCATGAGGGGTCATTCTGGATCAGTCTACAGGATCCAGAGACTGCTTAGAAAAAGCTTTTTATGGTCGGTACGAAAATTGATTTCAAGCATAAACTATCTGCTTATTCGATCAGAAGGGAGGAATCTGCTGAAAGGGCTAGGAGACTAACGGAGGAAGGGAAACGAGAAGCAAAAGAAGAGATTTTTGTGGGAATCAATCAAGTTTCGAAAATGATGAAAGCCCTTGGTAAACTCGAGGATGAGGATGAACAAATTGAAGCCTTCAAGAAGGCCGTAGAGACTGCTAAGGGAGAAGAGATGGAATTGAGATTTGCATCGACACACCATTTTTTAAGAAAATAGTCACTGGGTCAAAAAGAAAATACAAGCCCAAGGGGGTGAAGAAAAACCCAGTGGCAGTCTTAAAGAGAAAGATTATGATGAAGCATTGAAAAAGGAAAGGCAAATTATAAAAGCATTGAGGGAATCAGCAAAACCGGAGAATAGGGTTACTAGAGAAAGGTTTCACACAATGAAAATAGACTCGGATCAGTTTATCCTGCCTAAAGGGAAAGAATATATCTTCAGAATGTGTCAGGAGTTCTCTGGTGCTTTCTCCTTTAATGATGAATAGAGGGGGCGATTGGACGTGGACATGATTAAGATGGTCAAGATTTGGACAGCTGACCATGTTCCATGGAATGATAGACCAGCCAAGTATGCCTTGAAGGAAGAGGCAGAGGTTGTGAAATATCTTGACAAAAAAATTGCATTTAATGTTGCTGAACCTGCTGATGGACCGTATGTTAACCACTGGTTTTGTTTCTGGAAACCAGGGGGAGGACTAAGATGGATACAAAATCTTCAGAAGCTCAATTCTGTGACGGTACGTGATGCAGGTAGTCTTCCTCGTGCTAACCTCCTCGCTGAATCATTTGCTGATCGATATATTTATTCTCTAGCTGACCTGTATTCTGGCTATGATCAGTTCCCTATTGATCCCACTAGCCGACCCATGACTGTCATGCACACGCCAAGGGGGTTTGTTCAGATGTGTGTGGTACCTCAGGGATGGACTAACGGGGTGGTAGTGGTTCAAAGGGATATGATCAAAATCATGCAGGATATTTCTCCTGATATAACCAGTCCTTATATTGATGACAATCCGGTAAAAGGACCCTTGGTAAGAGATGAAACTTTGGTTGCAGGGGGAGTCAGAAAGTTTGTCTGGGAACATGCTGAAGGAGTAAAGATGGTCCTAGCTCTTCCAACCAGAAGTGATAATCCTGGGCTTCAGATGTTTCTCCAAGGGTAGGAGTCCAGATCCCAAGAAAATAGACAAGATTTTGAACTGGCCTCTGCCTCTCAAAAGAGTGACAAATATCAGAAGCTTCTTGGGGGTCTGTGGATTCTGGAAGATTTTTATTCCTCATTTTGCTGACCTTGCAGAGCCTCTGAGAGAGACGGTAAGACAAGAGGCTAACTTAGCATGGAATGATAAAAGACAAGCTGCAGCATAAACATTGCTAGAGAAACTAAGAGACGGTGGTGTAGTGCTGGGAGTACCATATTATGATGAGGAGGAGACAAAACCTTTCATCATTGAGGCGGATGGAGGACCAGTTGCTCTGGGTGGGGTACTTATTCAAAAAGACGAAAATGAGAGAGAAGAACCTCTAAGATTCGAAAGCAGAACCCTCAATTCTACTGAAAGAGGCTACACCCAATTCAAGAAAGAGCTACTGTCAATCAACCATAGCCTCAGGTGCTTCAGGCACTACGTCTTGGGAAGAAGATTCATCCTGAGGACTGATGCATCTGTTATGATTGGTGTCATTAAAAAGCGTCAACAGGTAGATCCAACAGTCAGCAGATGGATCGCCTTCATCTGGACATATGATTTTAGGCTGAAAAAGATCCCCACTGAGAAAAACAGGGCGGATGGTTTAAACCGGATTGAGTGGCGAGAAGAAGAAGAAGATGTGAATGAAACAATTAAAGAATCTGCCTATGTTGATAATTTTCTTAATGAAAAAGATGATAAGGATTATGAGGCACCATGCTCCTACAAGTGGAGTCTGTGGCCAGAAGAGAGAGACAGTTGGAGAGAAATTTCAAGTGCATACGTTTATGAGTCGATTCTGGGGAAAAAAGAAGATGATGAGCCGAACGATTAGTATGCCAAAGTTAGTGCAGCAGCAGTGGCTGCTCATGAGATTGGGGAAAGTTCAGGTTGAAAGGAAGAAAAAGAGAGTGAAAAGAAGGAAGAAGAGATATTTTTCTTTTTTGAAGAATATGATGAAAATTATCAAGAGATTGACAGGAAGATGGAAAGGGAGCAACTAAAAGAATATTATTGTAAGGATTTAAGGAAGAAATTCAGATCAAAAAGAGGACATCTCTTTGTGGATGGTAAGGGAGGCTTACCTCCACTAAGAGTGGTATGTGGTAAAGAGAGGCAGTTAGAGATAATCGTTGCCCTACATGAGGGGGTCGCTGGTGGCCACAGGGATGTTGAGGCTACCTACTCCAAGACTGTCAAACTCTACTGTTGGTCTGGCATGACAGACATGATTTTCAGATGCTGTAAATCATGTGTCTTATGTCAGTAGATGTCTACCACAAGAAAGATTGAGCTCCTATTCCCTACAATCCTGGTACAGCCAGGTAGTAGAGTTCATCTGGATCTCATCACTATGCCTCCAAGCAAGGGTGGGATGAGATATATATTAAACATGAGAGATAATTTCTCTGGATACGTTGAGGCAAAAACTCTAAAAAGGAAGGCAGCCGAGCAAGTGGCTGATTGGATAGAGAAAGTCTATCTCAGGTATCCTTTTATCAGAGAATTTGTCTCAGACAGAGGATCAAAATTCAGAAATGAGGTTGTTAGAAGAATTACACTCAGATTGGGTGTCAGAATTCGATATGTGACTACTTACCATCCTCAGGCGAATGCCCCTGTTGAAAGAGGCCACAGAACTCTGAAAGATTCATTGGCCAAGTGGTGTGAAGGGAAACTCAGCAACTGGCCAAAGGTGTTAAGAGCTGCTGTATATGCTGATAATATCACAGTCAAGAGAACTACTAATTATGCACCTTTTACTCTGTGGTACGTCCGTTATGCTACATTGCCTATTGAAAGTATTGTCAAAACATTGTCAAGTCAAGAAAGTGACAAGGATTATTTTATTTCAGAACTCCTCCAGATCAGAATGAGGCAGATATCTGAAGTCGATCAGGCAGTGATGGATGCAGCAGAGAGAATGACATCCAACAGACTATCGGATCAAGAAAGATGGAACAAGAAAAGAGAAATTGAAGATTGAAGATGTTGTCCTTCTGTTTGACAGTTCCCTTGAGACACAATGGACTAAAAGGCTGGAGCCTAGATGGCTTGGTCCTTACAGAATCACAGGAGACGCAGAAGGCAAGGTTTATGAGATCTCAGAAATTGATGGATCCAGGGTTCATGACATGGTATCAGGGTCAAGACTTCGTAAGTTCATCTTCAGAGACCCTGACTTGATCCCTACAGTGACTCCAAAGAGAGGAAAGAGAAGTCAACCATCCAAGTTAAAGAACGGTCATACAGGACTGAGAAAGAGTACAGTAAGACACTGAGACCGTGAGGCTCGGTTATCAGCAGACAATGATCATTCTTGCATAGTCAATTCAACATTTCAGTTTTCAGTATTTCAGTTTCAGTACTTCAATTTCAGCATCTCAGTTTCAATATTCCTGTTTTCATCAAGTCATTTCATTTATCTATTTCAGCAAGCAACTAAGTTAATGAGATTATATCCTTGATGCACTACTGCAGTCATTCCATGAGTGTCAAATCCTGAGAGTGGGGAATAACTGTGAGTACAGTTCTGGGAGCATTGACACAGTGTCAAAATCTGAGAAACTCATGGTTGTGACACATCAAATGATATAAGCAGTATTATTCTTGTCACAAAGAAAAAGCATGATGGACATAAAGAAGTTCAGTTCTGTCTGATTTAAAATTATCAGCAGAAGGATTTCGTGTCTCTGACTGAGAGTGGTCAGTAGAGGGACTTCGTGCTTCTTGGCTAAGGGTTTGTCTTCACTCAGATGAGGGAAGGGACCTCTCTAAGATCAGTGTTTTAGCATTTCCTTGAGACTGACGAGACGTCTCTTGGAAAAGAAATCCCAGTTGAGGGAAGAGACCTCTTTGGGGCTAGCACTAAGTTCTTTGCCTGAGGCCGAAGGGAGGTCTCTTGCGAACTCTTAGTGTTGGCTAGCATGTTATTATTCAGTGCCTCTTGAGACTGAAGGGACGTCTCTTGAGAAATTGTTTGTCCTGTTATGGGGTGTGGGCAGTCTGCTTGTGGGTTATGATATGCTTGCCTGGTTGTCTGTGCCTGGGGTTCTCTTCTCTAACCTAAGGATGCGTTGGACAGTTTGACTGACGGGACGTCTACTGTCATAGGGTGACCAGACCCGCTATAGTCTGGGTGTCCTGGCAAGAGTGCCAAAGGGCTGTCATACTCGAGTAGTGGGTATGATTGGTCCTGACCTGGAGGCAGGTCAAAGGGACTGTCAAGACAAATGGTCTGACTAGTCCTGGCCTGAGGCGGGTCGAATGAGGTATATCAGACTGACGGGACGTCCGACATTCCTGGCCAGTGGGGGGCCGAAACCAAGGCAATCAATAAATCCTGGGTATGAAGAATTGTTATGTAGTAATTATTATTTATTATTTATTATTTTATTTATGGGTTCTTATTTTAATTTGTTAATGATTGACTGCTGGTTGTCAGAGGGTCTGCTTGCTGGGGTATGGTTGTTGTCTGTGGGACTTGGTGGGTTTTGCAGGTATGCAAATACTTATCTGAAGTTTCCCCAGACCAGAGAAAAGAGAAAAAGGGTTTGGTATCCCCTCCCTTTTTATCGGAGAAGTTGAGGAGACGCCTCACTCAGACCAGACAAAGAAAATAAGGGTTTGGTATCTCCATCAAGTGAGGAGCTGAGAAGACACCTCACTCAGACTAGAGAACAAAAAAGAGGGTTTGGTATGCCCTATTTCCAGCATGACAGATAGAGTGAGTACCCCCGTTATTGTGGTCATCCCTGGCATAGATGCCTGATCAAGAACTAAGGTGACCTCCATGTGAAGAACCAACAGTTGAACAAGTCAAACAAGCAGACAAAATCCTTCTTAAAATTTTATTTGGTGGCCGACAAGCGGCCTGGTTCACGAGGAACCTGCATCCCTGGCCTTAAGGAAGCCAAACTCTCAGGCCTGGGATGCTATGAAGTGGACAGTGAACTGAAAATTTTATGAGCCGAAATCATATTTAAAAGGCTGAGAAGAAATCATGCTTATATAAGATATAGAAGATGGCCAAGAGCTCAAGCTGGAAAAGAAAGAGAAGGAGGAAAATGCTAAGGAGAATGCAGTGGTTAGGGCGATGAGGTGGCGAAACAGTGCATGTAACAGAGGACGGCGAAGATGGCACTATGGCCTTACTCACGGCAGGGGCGGAAGGAGGCCTAGGGATATAAGAGGGAGAAGAAGCACTCGGTGTGCTGTAGCGCGCATCAAACTTTTTTCGAAGGTATTCCATCCTGTCTGGAGATGGAGTTTTATCGTACCACCCCGATGATGGATAATGCGGATAGGGCCTCGGATGCGCGTAGCTTCTTGGTTCTTCTTCCTCCTCCTCCTCTGAACTATAAGCGCGTCGTGCCCTAACTGGCGGCTCCTCTTTAGCCTTCCCTGTTCTTCCTCCTCTTCCTCTACCCTGTCCGCGGCGTGCCTCAGGCATGATGCACGTGATGTGGCTAAAGGCTATGACTGAGAGGAATGTGTGATTGAAGTTTACAACGATGAGATGGATCCTGAGAGCGGGAGTGGAAGACCACTAACCACGCTGACCACGGGAGATTATGGCATGCTATGTGAGAGAGAAGATAAGCGCTAGAAGAAAAGGCAAGCGCGGAGAGAAGACGAACGCTAAGGAAAGAATGAACACCAAAGAGAAATACGGGAGACTAATAATGCAAGGTCGCAGTGCGGATACCACAACGAAACACGAGTGAAAATGAATGAGAAAGTTGTCTGTTGTGCTGGTTTTATACTCAAAATGAAATGTGTTTCGACCCAGCGGGGACGCTGGGTGGGGGTTTGGTATTATGTCGGAGGGCGCGGTGTCCCGACCCTCCTCCGTGTGCCAAGCTCCTATTTGGTACCACTCTTAGTTTTAATGTTGTGGTACTGTGGTGGTTCCCAGACCACTAAGATCCTTAGTACCTGGGTCATATCGTGATATGGATCGGCCCTGTTGATGCCTGCTTCTGCAAAAGGTGCGCCACAGGGCCTTCCACCGGTCCACGCAGGCCCGACGCGTGCTGTACAGCACAGCATGACCGGCCTGTGGCCGTGGTAGTCTCCGGGTTCACTCTGGGACGGGGGGGTGAGAGGTCTGGCTCAGTCTTTTCAACCATGCACCTGCACTAAGTTATGGGATAGGTGCACGGGACAGAAATCGATGTCAAGAGAGAAAAGAGAAAAGGAAAAATAAAATACCAGACTTAAGCTCGCCTTTTGTACGGGGAAAAATCCAGTGGCCTCAGACCACTTTGATGCTACGAATTCCATTCTATTTTTTTTTAGAATATGTTATTATTATGATTATTATTGTTACTTACCTAATTTTTTTATTTCCGGTTTCTCGATGGTCGTTCTGTCACTTCGTAGGGGAGGCCGCCGATTCAGGTTTTGGACTGCAATTGTGGTCTCATGGTCTGGGTCTTACCGACCTCTTGTATGTCGCCTGTACCAGACCTGTGTGTTCAGGACCACGCGGACCCCGGTGGCCGGGTTAAGGGGCAGATACGGTAAGAACTAAAAAGGGAAAAATAAGAGAAGAGATAAGAGGAAGGGAAGAGAATGAAAATCGGGTTATAAACGTCTGCGTGAACGTGGGTTGTTGTTCAGGCAAGACTGCTGCACAATGAGATCCTGGGACGTCACCCTTTTTCTTCCGTCTCCTTTTTCCCTACGGTTATTATTATTATTATTATTATTATTATTATTATTATTATTATTATTTCTTTATTACTACTTAGCTTTTCTAAGTTTGGTTTTCTACCTGTTGGCTTGTCCTTTCGCGGGAAGCCAACGGTTCGAATTTCGAGGCCAACAGTCCGTGGGTGAGCCCCGATCTGATGCTATGCTGTAAGACCCCAAAAGGAGGGCGACCCGCGGCTGCATCGGTAGGAACCCTATCACCCCCCACGGAGGGTCATAAGCCTCCTCCTTGCCATCGGGCACGGGCACCCGATAGAAGTAGGCTGAAGGCATATCTTAAAGAAAGACGGAGGTCCGTCGGTATCCCGTTATGGGACCGCAGTGCCAGATCCTTGAGTCGCTTTTCGGACTAGAAGAGTTTTAGTGGTCGGCAACAGAAGTACATAAGGTGACCGTTGAGTTCTGAACTCGTACACCTCTTAAAAAGTCTCGTTTTATTTATTTTATTAATTTTGATTTTTTTTAATTATCTTTAAATCAAAAAGGGAAAAGGGGGTGAAAAGGACTGTTTCGAGTCCGTCAATTAGAAAGCAGAGACCACTGCCACCTTGAGCCCTATAAAACAGGGGCTATTACCTAGGAGGGGCATGTGATTGCTCCGCGGGTGTGAGCGACGATACGCGCCGTGGTTTCGATTTCCCGATAGTCGGGACTGTCTGTCTAGTAGACTCTCGTGCTGGTTAATACGAACTGGGCACTTGGCATTGGCTACGGAGGGAGAAGGCGGCTATGGAAGATCGGAACGGCTTACACGATTATCGGCCACGGTATATGAACTACTCCTGGATGTGGGAGCAGGAAGATGAGAAGGGTACTGTGGTGGAGACTATACTGACTTATGGTAAACCTGACGGGGAGGTGAGGCTCAAAATTAACGTGTGCAGTGGTAAAGAACAGGAAATGAGGCGGAATGAAAAGGTGCAGGCCGCGGTTACCGAGGCCCGCAACAGGGCCGAACGAAGGTGCAGGCGGGATGGAGTAGCTGCGAGCATGCGGATAACGGTCACTTACCACGAAGATGACTCATCAACCGGGACCATGACAAGGGAGCAGCAGCGCAATGACCGAGACTCAGAGGGTGAATCCGAGATGAGCGATAGAGAGGTTGATGTTCAGTCTTGGGAGAGGCTGGACCAGGTCCGTCGGAACCACCCATTGGCAGGCCCAGTGGAGCGAGGGACCGAAGTGAGCTCGCGACAACGGGGAGGCTGAGAAAAAGTGTCGTGGCATGGGTACATGGGACACAGGTAACAAACCAAAAGAGAGAGTGGCGAGGGTCAACAAAGAGAATGACAAGCAATCACGAAACGCTACGCAGGCAGGCTACACGTGGCAATCCGAGAGCAAAGGGAAGTTGACGGAAGGGGAAGACTGCGCGAGTGAGTGGGACGTGATCTTACTAGATGCAGGTGATGGTAATCGGGGTCATCAAGTTCGTTTAGGGCATTGGGTGTCAACTGAGTCACAGTGAGTCCTCGGGCTGCGGCGGGGGAGCGTGCGGTCGAAGGTCAACGTGGACTCGCGAGAGTTGATGACGTAAGCCTCGCTGTTGATCGCGCCACGGAAGGCATTCTTTAAAGGAGAGGTTCACACGTGCGCGATATGCCACATTGAGAGGGCTGGAGAGAAGACGAGGAACGATTTTTTTTCCTTCCTCTAACTGGGCGCACGAGACAGAAGACGTCAACTGCTGCGTATCTGCGCGTGCCTCGCCATCAGGGGAAATGGGTCAAGACTTGGGAGCTGAAGTCAGACCTACTACTTCCCCTCTCTGTGGCAGACAATGAGGGAGGAGTTTGCACAAGGTACTCGCCTAGTGGTGGTGGTTGTGATTGTTCCTGTCAAGAGGCGTGCGTGATGGGCTGATACAGTGGACCCCTCGTTGAGTCCTGATGACTGGGTTCTGATCCTCTGGGAGCTCGCAGAGCGTTTGAGCCAACAAGGAGGCGACGGGCAGTTATCTGTGGACACGATCAGTGCACTACNTGATGACTGGGTTCTGATCCTCTGGGAGCTCGCAGAGCGTTTGAGCCAACAAGGAGGCGACGGGCAGTTATCTGTGGACACGATCAGTGCACTACTCTCAGTACTGTGCCCTACATTTCGCCATCTTGCTTGCACAGTGCCATCGAAGAACCTGAAGTGATCGAGGATCGTCTCCTAGCGAGCCCCGCGCCAAGTGCGTTTTAGCGAATCGTTTTTGACGTCATCAATTACTTAGTTTGGAGATAGTGGGAACTTCGTCCTCTCAGATACTCGAGCTGTCACGTCAAGATAGCCAAAGGGACACCGGGGAAAAAATGGTGACGCTGCAGAAACGGGTCTATTCATTACTTGATCAGTGTGTGCATGATCTGCTCGGTCGAGGGTCAACTGTTGAGACTTATCCTCTTTGAAGGTGTTTCGCTCACCGGCTGGTGCGCTCTCTCTAATGGTCATCTGTCTCGCCAACCTCGAGTGACTTCTGGTTCGTGACGGGTACTACTATCGAAGCCCTTGATGCGATTTTTGGTAACTATCCTGGTCTGACCTTCAACAAGTGGTGGTCATTGTATGATAGTTCGTTCCGTCCTTAATATCATCAGTTTTCTTTCCTTTTTTTTTTTTTTTTTTTTTTTTTTATAGTTTCGGTTAATTAGGATGATTGATCGTGGTTAACTGGTCGAGATACGCCTTGACAGGAGTTAAGCTCGCCTTAGATCGTGGGTGGGTGAACAAGGGAAGCCCCTTATGCGTAACAATGTTCTGGAGTGTGTCGTCTGCGAGGGGAATCCAATACGTAGGCTGCTAGATTGAGAGCGTTAATAATTCTGGAGTTGGCACTTGTCCGTGGAAAGTATTCCCCTGCAGTGATTTGGTTTACTTGACCGCCTGGCAAGGCCGAAGAGACGCGCAACCTCTGTAATCGCGCACTTAAAATTTTGTAGAGCCGGAGACTACGAATATAGTTGGGACTTGAGTTTTCTTTTCCATTTTCGTTCCGTATGAGATAACACTGATTGTCCGCAATGCATGGTTGCGCTGTGTGACTACCCTATGCATAACTATACTGTGTGACTACACTATGTGTAACTACAATGTGAGATTGCACCTGTGCGTGATTGCATTGCGTGACTAAGTCAAGTGATACCTTCACGTGGTTGTGACCGTGTGGATACGGCAAGTGACTACACTGCATGACCACACCTTGTGACTGTGACGTGAACTCATCACGTGACTACATGAGTGTGTGGGAGCGTAGGGCGTATTGCATATGCTCACCCTGCGTGTGGTTTCCAGCAGTGGTATGCATTTGTTCGTGTCCCGAGATAAACGGAGCACACGAATGTGTAAGCTTACGAGCGTCGGTAAGTATGTATGTCGACTGACGCTTGGTTGAGTGAACTGACTAGCTCAATGGGTACAAGTAGGCACTCGATCGAGTGACACAGGCATATTTCCCGGCTCGCTGGACGAGCTTATTTAGTCAAAGGAATTGCTGAAACGATTTTCATGCTAGGCTTTCAGGATTTTGCTTTCTGAGCAGATGGGAAAAGGAAAATCAGTGTTGAGAAAAATCTATTATGTTCTCGCCAAGTTTTTACTTRACGGTGATTGATTAATCTTCTTCCTAGCACTTCTCCTGTTGTGATTGACTAAGGGAGGAGGGGTTTTTATGCAAAAGCAGGCAAAAGCAGAAACCTTTTAAAGTGAGTTACCCAGAAAACGGTACTCCGTACAACGGGGTGAAGGTTCGARGCTGCACAAGCTCGTTGGTTTAACAAGACGTCTGGCTTCGGGACGGGTTGAATCAGAGGGGTTGTGTGACTCCCTAGACAAAACGATCATCAGATTGCAGCTTTGCAAATTCATCGTAAGTTTGGTCTGTTAGCATATCCACTCCAGTAAGACACTGTGGAACGGAAAATGATTCTAAGCATCGAGTCTGAGTACCAAGGGTCTGTGAAAAAGGAAAGTGAAGAAGTATACTAAGGGTAACTTACACCTCGTCAATAACACTTCCCCATCTTTTTTTTTTTTTTTTTGTACGTACTTATGGATCGGATGGGGGATGGCGACAGTGTGAGAATGGCCTACGCCCTCCACCTGGACAAAAGAGGGGATTGGGAGGAAGAGGTAGTTGAGAGAATCCCGTACATTTGGAACTAATGAGGAAGAGGGTGCTCGAAATAGTGAAGGATCAGAAGATTGTGTCATATACCGTTCACTTGCATGAGTTGAACGGGCGACTGCACAACATCTACTCAACTGTTGAGACAGTGGATCAGGCACGAGAGTCACTTAACGTCCAACTACAGGAGTGAGGGGTGAAAAGATTGTTGGCAGTACATTGTCAGATGTAGATAGGGATAGATTAACGGGAGCTGGGTACTTGATGGCTTTGAGTTTTAGCCGGCCAGCAAAACTCCCATTCGGTACTCTGGCACCGCCAGATAATCCTTCAACTAGTGCTCAGAGTTGCGAACATTCATTGAGCGCTTGGTGATTTATAGTCGGGTTAATGGACAGCCAGAAGCCGGGCCCAAGCACTAATCAAGTGAATGTGCAGATTCTGTTCAAGTAATGCTTAGGCACTACTTAGGCAAAAATCCGTCGTTCTTACTCAAAGCAGCAGATCGGATGCTATTCAAGCGAGACTCGGACACTGCTTTAAGCAAAGAGAAGAGTGAGAGATCCAGACATTTCTTTTTCTTTTCTTCGGAATACACGCGGACAGTGTTTAACCGTACTCAGAACTCAGAAAAGACGTTTAGACAAATGCTTTTAATTCAGAGAAGGCTTCTAGTAGTCCTCAGGGCTTGGAGTGAGCATCGTACATAACTCATCATTTGTATCAACATCCTAACTCTATTCAGCTACAACACAACTTGCATTCACACAATGAACAGCTAATCCAAGCTGCGGATGACATCCTTTAGCAAACAATAGTCAGCTCTGTAACTAGTAACTTCAAGCAAAGACCAGTTACCAAACCGGCAAGCGGTGATCTGACCGGTTACCCGACCAGTAAGCAGTTCAGTGACCAGTTTAGCAAACAGTTCATTCAACAACCAGTCCAGTAAACAGTCCAGTGTAACCGGCTCAGCAATTAGTTCATTCAGTAGTCGGTCCAGTGTAACCTGCTCAGCAATCAGTCCATTCAGCAATCAGTCCATTCAACAATCATTCCAGTAAACGGGTTGGTAACCAGCTCAGCGATCAGATCAGTTCAGTAATCAGAATAGCAGTTAGTTCTTCAAATCAGCAATTACATCAGCAGACAACCAGCAAGCAACAACCATCATCATACATGAGTGCATTCCACTACTACTCAGTCAGCGATTCAGTGCTAGCCAACCTTAATAGGATCTCCTTCAAGGAGGCTATTCGGTACCGATATGTCAGTGCCACATGCTTCAAGAGAGGGGACCTGTCGCTCTTCGTTGTGCTCACCAGTTTTGCAGGAGGCACCATCCATGACCTGACACCCTACCTGAAGGAAGAAAAGGAGGATCGTGAGCACTTTGACTCAGTCTGGATCCCAGCAATCAGCTATCTCAGTCGGAGGGAGTGTGAGTTCRATGAGAGAGGAGACACGYTGGTCCGTMGCTTTGGACCAAAGCTCTACTCTGACTACCCCAAACCCCCGGTACCATGTCTACTCACTGATGGAACCTGCTGGGGAGATTTAGTTGATTTGGCAAAGAGATACATCTCTCCCTCTGTGATAGGTCGTGAGGTCTCATCAGAGCATCAACCWACGCGTTGGGATGAGTTATATTCCATGGTCAACTATCGGATCATGTGCGGGGGCAGGGATTGCTCCAGGCTCGACAGATGGCTCTATGGTCCAATGCCTCGATCTCAGAGAGCACGTAGACACATGCCGAGGCAGAGGAGAGGGACAACTGTGAGGGATTGAGGGTGTGATTYAGCAGAGACCRRCTAACGACCAGCAGTCATTTAAGTACATGTCAGAGATCAAGCCTATCACGATTGACCAGTTGGTTCTTGACAAACTCAACCGGTTGTCTTCAAGAGAGAGCTTTCCTTACAAGTACGTCAGGATCGATGGCTTCAAGCTGGAAGATCTGTCAATCTTCATTGCTCTTACTGAGTTCGCAGATGGCACAATCAGAGACCTACGGATTTATCTGAAGAAGGGTAAAGAGATTCATCCACATTTTGATGTGTTGTGGGTTGTTGCGGTCAGGTTCGTGCGGCGGGAAGTTGATCACCTTGAAGGTGGCACGAGGCTAGCCTATAGCTTCGGTCCCAAACTCTTCTCTGACTATCATAAACCTCCAGTTCCATATTACCTTACAGATGGGTCCTGCTGGGAAGGTTTGGTGGATTTTGCTAAGAGGTACCTTTCTCCTGCAACAGTGGACTACGAGGCACTGACAGAGCCTTCTTAGTTCCCTCATCTCAGACGAGGGATTTTCTCACAGCCGTATCTTCCCTCTGCATGGGAAGAATTTTGTATCTTCCTGGATCTACACGTGAGCCATGGATGTGATTTTCTAAAGATAGGGAGCTTCATGTGGCATTTCATTGAAAAGCCTCAACCTCAGGAACTGCAGAGATGTGACCAAAAGCATGAGAGACAGCCAGCCAGACGAGAGATAGACTGAGGTGTAGAGGTGGATGGCAGACGAGGGCATACGGGACACGAGAGTGCCCGCGGGTGGCCAGAAACAGCGGATGGACGACGCAGAGAGGGACGATATTCAGGACGCCCTCGATGAGGAGGAGGGCCGCGAGGGTGGGGCCAGGGAGGGGGCGGTTGCAGACGAGGCAGACAAGGCAGTCGGAGAACCTAACCTGCCAGGGGAGGAGGTGGTGATGACGTCGAGAGGCGTCGGTGGAGCGGATCCTGCTACTAGGGCGCCGCGAGCTGAGGTGGAGCGCGTGAGGAGGGAGAAGAGGACAGTGGGGCAGGCTGGCGTCGAGGTGCCAGACACGGGCAGGGAGAAGAGGGCTTGGCAGACCACGATTGACGAGATGTATGCCAGGGAGAAGTTGGCTGAGTTCACAGACGCGTGGCTTCAGTGGATCTATGTGAAGAAGTTGCCATTCAACGCCTTCCGTGGTCCGGAGTTTCAGAGGGTGTGGCAGGCAGCAGAGAGAGTGCCTCGCTCTATCCAGATCCGGTTTCCCTCCTACAGGGTTACAGCGGGCGCCGGTATCCCTTCGCAGAGGGCGAAGGTGGCGACGATGGTGAGCGAGGTGCGCGCCACTTTTCGGCACAGCGGTGCCACTATCCTTTCTGACGGGAGGAAGTCGCGCAGCGGCAAGCCGCTCGTGAACTTCCTCGCCGGGGGCGCCAATGGCGCCCTGCTGTACGCCACCGTCGCACGTGACGGGTCGGTCCGAGACACATCGGACGTCGTGTACCGTAGCTGGCGGGCCATCATCTTGTCATTTCCTGCAAAGGACGTGATCGGCTTCTGCACAGACTCCGCCAGTAACTATACGGCGGCAACACGCAGGTTCGCCATAGACCCCGAGCCTGAGATCAGGAGGATCACTTGGCTCCCCTGCTGCACCCATGTCTGCAACTTGATGTTGTCAGATATCGGGACGCGAGTGGTGTGGGTCAAGGAGACCATCATCCGCGCTCGAGCGTTTGTGCGATTTATTAAATCGCACGGCGCTGCTCACACCCTGTTTAGGAAGGTGAGCCCTCGCGTTCAGCTCGTCGAGCCCGTTGAGATACGATTTGCATCGGTTTTCCTGATGCTGACGTGTCTCAAAGGCCGACGAGACGCGTTGGAGAGCATGTTGCACGGGGATGCTTGGGCACACATCCCGTGGGATCACTCCCACGTATCTCAGGCGCAGTGGGTGCAGCAGCAGATCCGGAACGGGGAGTTTTTGCAGCGTGTCCATTACGTCATCCTAGTCATGTCGCCCGTCCACCAGCTACTGCACAGGATGGATAGAGGTGGGATGATGATGTCCGTCATTTACGAGTGGAGTCAGCATCTGCTGCAGTTGATGAGCAGGGTCGACGTGCCGACGGACATGACCGAGCCGTGCGTGCGTGAGGTTACCATCCACAACCTCCACATGCTAGAGCCCGCACATGTCGCGGCCCACCTCCTCAACCCTCGTCGACGGTCCCTCACGTATTACCATTCGCTGGAGACGACCGCCGACAACCGCCGTGTGGTCGAGGAGTGCGACAGATTTCTCCTGGCGCAGACCGGCGGCGATCCGGTCGGCTTATTGTATAGGACCGTGAGGGACCAGATGAGGGCGTTCCACTCGAGGCGAGGGGATTGGGGAGATCGTGACCTCTCCGATGCCGAGGCGGCCGATTGCAGGGGGGACAGTGAGACCGAGCGATGTGCAGCGTGGTGGTTCGAGCATGGACGTGCCCACCCGGAGTTGCGCACCATCGCCATCCGTGTCAAGCACTTGTGGACGTCTGCCTCTCCAGCGGAGAGGAACTGGGCGGAGCACGAGCGCGTCAGCACAGCGAGGCGCTGCAAGCTTGGGTTCGCCAAGGTTGCACAGCTGGTTGAGATTGCCACCAATCTCAAACTGGCCTCGTGCGCACGGCAGGGTGGTGGCTACGTGTTGCCATGGGTTATGGGGACCGGTCGGGGGGGGACGGCGGCAGAGGAGGAGGATGAGGAGGGAGATGTGGAGCCCGAGGTGTGGGGAGCGCGACCTGATGGCAGTGTTCTCGAGCAGGAGATCCAGCAGCAGATTGTCGCTTTCCGTGACAGCCGACCGTCCAGAGCCCGTTCGGTTCGGGACGTGTTCGGCAGCAGAGCGACGGAGCTGCGACCGTGGCCGGAGGGTGGGGATGATGTGGACGCTGCTGCGGCAGGCGACGACATCGACGACGACTGGACTGACGATGATGACACGCCGCTGAGTCGCAACCCGACGGCTGAGCGAGTGTACTTCACTTACGGTGGGGGTCGTGATGGCATGGATTCACATACATCAGTTATCACTGGTGGTGTGTCGTCGACCGCGCAGGCGAGTGGCAGCAGCAAAGCCGGTGGTGGTCTTGGAGGACATTCGCATGCGGAGGTTCGCATGGACGACTCGGGAGAGCAGCAGCCAAGGGGAGGTCTTCGGCACACAGGCAGGCGTTGGGAGGTTAGGAGCGACAACGAGGCCGAGGGGGAGGCCGAGGATGAGGAGGTGCACCTTCGCGATCGTCGCTTCTCTCCCTCCCATCATCTGATCTCTTCACGGCCCGAGGCACTTAGGCGTTCGGAGAGGTTGGCGTCGGCAGCAGGCAGAGACCGGACACATGACGACGAGGTTCGTGGGGGGGAGAGGACTCCTTCTGACGCCGGTATTCGCCCCCGCTCGCCGTCGGTGCTCCGCACACAGGACTTCGAGGACATAGGGCTTGGTGGGAGCTTGGGAGATTTGAGTGTCGAGGGACGTCGACGTGCCTCACCGCAGGATGTGCGCACAGACGAGGACGTTGAGCGGAGCCCTGTTGAGACTGAGGAGGAGAGGGATGCCCATTTGGACCGAGAGGAGGAGGAGCGGCTGAGGAGTTTGCCACGGTGGGAGGGTCGGTTCGCGTATCTCGACGAGCAGCGTCGAGAGAGGGACTTGGAGACAGGAGGGGGGGGGAGCCGTGACGTCGACGACTCGGGTGTCCCTGAGGAGGCGGTTCAGGGGGAGTTCGATTATGAGGGGCAGGATGCCGCCGCGGGTGGTGGGTCAGGTGGTGGACGACGCGGTGACGAGGAGACCGCGGGTGTCCCTGAGGGGCAGGATGTTGTCATGGGCGGTGGGTCCCCTAGTGGGGGCCGTGGCGACAGCGAGACCGCGGGTGATGAGGGACAGGGTGCTGCAGTGTGCGGCAGAGGAGAGGGTGGACCCGGTGGGGATGGGGACACCGCGGGTGTCGGTGGAGACGATGGACCGGACGACGACGATGACGACGACCACGGTCCCGAGGACGATCCGTATAGGCTCGCCTTGGTGTTGAGGGATCCCACAGTGCCTCCGTTGCGCCCTGCCGACACAGCGCACACTTTCTTCGACGCCGACGCTTTGACGCATGCGTTGACGGATGACCCTTTCGCACACGTGAGCCGCAAGAGCGGCAAGCAGAGGGCCCCTGGGAGGGTATATTCACCGCCGCCGTTCACAGTGCAAAGCCCTCATCGGTCGGGTTCGTCGCTCAGCGACGTTAGAGGGAGGGAGTCCAGTGCGGGTGAGGTGGGGTCCGGCAGACGCAGCGACGGCGGTAGAGATAGTGCGGGATCGATGCCTCCACCGCCCGCACGGACTCCGGAGGCCAGGGTCGACACCGGGGACCGAACGGTGGCACCTGGAGTTGCGCACAGTGGCGGTTTCCCGCCACCTGTCCGAGGAGGTGAGGGTGGCGGATGGTCAGCTGTTCGTCGGGTCGGGGACCGGTTGCGGGCGGATTACGACGCCGGGAGGGGCGTCTTCACGGGACATACGCCTGTTCAGACGCAGGCTGCGGAGGGTGGGTCCGGACGTCCGAGCCTGCAGATGGCAGGCCGCATGCTTGGTTTGTCACGAGTGGAGATGAGGAGGACATTGGTCCTCGAGGCTGCAGGGACATCCACGGACAGGCTGCGGGGAGAGCAGTTCACATCGGGCGAGGAGGGGTTGTCGATGCGTCCCGGGATGAGACGACAGCATGGCCTCTCGGAGCTTGAGGCTCGACTCGCTGCAGGGGTCGTCGCTGGGTAGGCATCATTGAACGCGATTCAGGGGGAGAGAGAGAGGGGGATTGTTGCACAGGTGGAGGAGGACGAGGACGCAGACACTGAGTCCGAGTCGATCTAGACTGCGGCACGCAGACACAGGGCACAGCTGGCCGCGGCGGCCACTGCGGCACATGCGGCATACGTCAGCGGGGCACGGGGCACAGGTGACGGAGGGAGAGGAGGGCGCCGGGGAGGACCGCATGGCCGCACGTCCTCCGGGAGAGGCCGCGCACGCTCTGGTGGGAGATGACGACGTCCGTGGTGTTTTTTGCTACTCGGTTGTACAGTACAGACGACGCCCGTCGACGGGTCCAGTTTTTTTTTTCTACTCTATTGTGTAGCAGCGACGATGGGTCCAGTTTTTTTTTTCCTACTCGGTTGTACATTAGGGTTTTCCTTTTTTTCTTCCGTACTCGGTTTTCATTAGAGACGATGTGGACATTAGGGTTTTCATTTTTTTTTTCCCTACTCGGTTGTACAGTAGAGACGACGCCCGTCGACGGGTTCAGTTTTTTTTTCTACTCTGTTGTGTAGCAGAGACGATGGGTCCTGTTTTGTTTTGCTACTCGGTTGTACAGTAGAGACTACGGGTCCAGTTTTTGGCTTCAGCCTTGTACATACACATTTCCATTTAAATGCTTTGTCATATATTTGCTCTTGTTTTTGTTCCTCCGCCAACATTGGTCTTGCATCTGAGTCGCTGTTGTCTGGTGATTGTTTTCTTCTCTGTTGTCGTGATTGTTGCAAATTATGTGCTTCTCCGATGCCACGCACGTGCATGTCATGGATGCCTCCATTATGAATGTGCTGTTAATTTCAGATGCGACATAGGGATGACGTGTTAATGAATGTGTTCTTACATAAATGATGTGCTAATGAATGTCCATCAGTCTCCTGAGTGAACACACACTATGACACACTTGCCTGTTATCATTGTTTTAAACTTGTGGTTCGCCGCACTGTGATTGATTTTCAACGTGTTTTGACATTGGTACGCCAAACAGGGTCTGACTTATGGTTGTCAAATTTGCCATGAATGTGTTGTTTTCAAATAAGCCACGAACTGTCATCGCCCTCATTAATGAAACCGACGCCTACCTTTCAGTGCGTGAGGCCCTGATCCGCTTGGGGTCTGCCATCTGCAGCCCCGTCTAGCTTCGACCCGGTCTGACCGCACGGCCCGCCCCAACCAGGCCCTCATCCAACCCACGTTGGGCCTCCCCCGCAGGGGTCAATTTTTTTTTTTTTTCCACTCTTCCAGACCCTCCTCCCTGCGACCCCRCATCGACGAACCTGCACACTGGGGCCGCTGGATTTTTCGCGGGTCACCCTTTCAGGGTCTTGTGCAGGACCCCCCCGTTTTTTTTTTTTTGACGCCCCGTCACTTTGAGGGGGTGCCCCATCACCCCCCCACCCCAAACCCGCTCCCAACTTCGAAAACGGTCCCCCAGTTCGGCCGAAACCGAGGCCGAAAAAACTCGGTCGGCCCGGCCGCGGCCGGGGGGGTCCCGGCCTAGGCCGCCAGCCGCGGCCTGGGCCGAACTCGGCCATGGCCAGCGTGCAACATAGCCTCCTTCTCCATAATAAACTACTTTCTCCTCTCCGAGTATCTAATAGGAGCAACACTATCAATCGCAATCTTCAATCATCCGTACTATGGGGTTTCAATCATAGACAGATAAGACACTTTCTCAAATTCGGGATGGGAAATCAAGCAGGACCAAGTTTCTTCAAGGTTAATAACTCTCTCTTAAAGCTAGAAGGATTCCAAAAAATCCTCAAGTAAACTTGAGACACTGTGTGTCCGAAACTCGATTCAACGGGGTTTTCCCGGTGAAAGGTTCAACGGTCGTTGAACCCCCATTACAACGCCACGCTATGCCGCGTTAGAACGGGGTATAACGAGGGCCGCAAATTTTTTTTTCACTGGCAATAAAATATTTGTATATACAGGGTTACCTGACCGAACGTTCGGGGGCCCCTGGGCTGGCCCCCGAACGCTCGGGCGTTCGGGGTCCCGTTCGGGGGCCGAACACCTCCAGGGTCGGCCCCCGCCAAAAAAACATTCGGGGCCTTAAAATACGTTTTTTTTCTTATTTTTTTTTTGTGAGTTCTCTATGATGTAACCTACACGCCTATAAATTTTGAAGCCATTCTGCTAATCCCAAAAAACATTAAAAATCGTCAAAGATGGGGGTGTCAAAATGTGCTCGCCCACTCACTATTCTATTTTTTTTCACTTTTAACTTTTTGTTTTCACTTTATTTCGGGGCCTAAAAAAAAATATTATTTTTTAATTGTTTTTTAATGAGTTGTTGATTATGTAAACTACATATCTGTAAATTTTCAGGGCATTTGTAGATGCCAAAAAATAATAAAAAATCTGCAAAGATGGCGGTGTCGAAAAGATGTTGGCACACTCACTCATTTTAATTCTCTTTTTTTTTTTTCTTTTTTTTATCATAATGTTTATTTTCTGTATTTGATTTTTAATTCAAATTTGGTAAAGAATTTGGATGTAGTGCCCAGGCAAATGTTGTTGAGTTTATTTGTCTCCATAACATATATTGTTTTGGGAATTTTTTGAAAACTTTGTTTGTTTTTTTTTGTTTTTTTTTTTTGGTCCGCGTTCGGCCCGAACGGCCGAACGCCTTCCGAAGGGGTCCCGTACGTTCGGGCGTTCGGCCCGTCCCGAACGCCGGCAACCCTGTATATATATATATATATATGGGGGTGTATAATTTTTTGCGCTCTACATCCGCATATTTTTTTATTTTTTTTTAGCATTTAAATTATTTAAAAAAATATCAAAAACATAACCAGACTCAAAACACATCGATTGTTTTTTTTTTTTATTGATTGATTGATTGGTTGATTGGTGGGGGATGAGTCGCCCCCCCCCACCCCCACCCAATCACACACACACACACACACACACACACACACACACATGAACACACACACACATCCCACCATGCCGGAGTTGCGCGGGCGAAAGAGGGTTTTCCCGCTTTTTTTTTTCCTTTTTTCTTTTCTTTGATTGATTGATTGATTGGTGGGGGGTGTGTCGCCCCCCCCCCCCCCCCCCCAAACACACACACACACACACACACACACACACACACACACACACACACACACACACACACACACAGGGTTGTATGATAAAATGTTCTCTTTTCTTTTTTTTTAATTTTCTATTAAAAAAAATGTTAAAATTAAAAAAAAGATTTGGGCGTGTAGGGTTTTTCAAACACCACACGCCCATTTTGTTTTTCATCCATTAAAAAAAGTAAGAAAAAAAAAACAGCCCTGACGCCAATTTTATTTTTTTTTGTTCAACGGCATAGGGTGTCATTGGGTGCAGTTCCTAATGACATCCGGATAGAACTGTCTGGTGGCTATATGTATATGGGCCCTGTAGTTCATTGTTTGGGCCTGAAGTCCGAAGTTCCCGTTCGACAAGGTTCGTCCGATTCCGCTTCCACTAGGGTTGGGCAATCTATCAGCCTTGGTGCCTATCACTTCTGTTCGGTCCAAGTTGCCTGCCCGTTGGTAGGGCAATGGTCCTGAGTGCTGGTCACATTGAGATAGAATAGTGGGATAGGGGGTGCGCAGGGAGTATTGAGGTGAGGACGGGTTGGGAGGTGGTCTCATATTCCAGGACACCCACGACTCACAGTTCCAGGTGATCACTGTGCACACACTAACTGACCTCTACAATACCCTCGAGCATGGTCCCTCTAGCAATGAGATATGATAGAAAAGAGTTTGTGTGGCAGTTGAGTGACCCAAATTCTGCCGTGCAGTACGCGTGATCCCACGGTCAGTATTTTACATGTATTACCCAAAAAAATAACGAGATTTTGGTTCCTCTCCTCCTCTCCTTAACACTAGGTTTGGTGCAAAGGAAGCTTCCCGCCAAAATCTTTTCAATCCGTTGGGGGTATGGCCAACCCCAAAAGAGAGTGGGCCATAGGCCCACTAGATAAAAGATTTTCAGTACTTTGCTTGCTGTTGTGTAATTATCTCATCGGGCGAAACCCTCCTTCAATCACGGAGTGTATGGAGGGCATTGGGATCACTGCTGACAGAAGTTGATTTTATTCCAGAAAATGTGGCAGTTACTTTGTTCAATGTTGTTGCAATCACCAGCATCAGATCATTTGTGATCTGATGGCTGGGAAGCACTCTGCCGTAATTTCAGGTGGGAGGTCTTTTTTTTTTTTTTTTTTTTTTGCCATCCTCCTGTTTTCTCAGCCCAGAAATTCGTAATGAACTTGTCAGCCCGATGCCACTCAGTGTCACACTGGATCGACCGACTGCTAATGGGACCATGCTCCTGGACTCTGTGGTTAGAGGTTAAAAAAAATTAAAAAAAATCGACGGGATTCAACAGGATGAAAAATGTTTTTTGCTCCACGCGCGTCCAGCGACGTGTCCGAGGCCGAATGCGCCCTCCCCGTTGAGCAGTATTCAACGGGGAGGGCCCGTTGTACTATTCAACGGGGATTCAACGGGGCCCCGAGGGCTATTCAACAGGTACAACGACGCTGAAACTTTTCCATTGCACGTTGAATAGACACATAGCTGAGACAGAATCACACCCGAGCTACAAGGTGAGAACATAGTGTTTGAGTTTGCGAAGGGGCCCCTAGAGTTAAGTGAAGGTCTAAGCAAGGAATCAAGGAAAGAGGCAAGAAGAAGGAGAGAAAGACAAGAACTGTTAGAAGCCTTAGTAAAGACAACGGAATACAACCTAATTAGCAACCCAGAGCCCCTACTTTATGAAACACTATGAACATCGACAAAACAGGAACGAGAACAATGAGCGAAGTGGAAGAAAAGGGGATTGAGCATTGGAGCAAAAATAAAGGATTGGGAAAGCAATGAAGCCATTACTAAGTTCTTCTTCCTAAAAACCAGATAGAATTGTCGAAACAATAGAAAAATGGAACTTAAAGATGAAAGGGGAACAATAAGAAACCACCCAAAGCAACTCCTGGGAACAACAATGAATTTTGCAGGTACTGTAGAACGGTCTCCCACAGAAAACTAATTGGCCTATGGCTAGTCAATGCATACTCCTAGCAGTATTGGCAATCTTCCAACCCCCTCTATCAAAGCAGATACTAAAATCCTCAGAAGAAGGAGGTTGCACAATGTTGCTGCCTGTTCCAACAACATCGGTGGGGAGGGATGAGAACCTGGTTCTAGGGGTTGTCAAAGAAACAAATGGTACAACGAATGGAAAACTGGGACCGGGACTAGAAGAAGTAACGGGTCAAGGTAATCGGGATGAACTGGGTACTAATGAGCTTCCCGCTAATCTTCCAAAAGAAAATAATAGTAATAATGTTGCCTGTTCCAACAACATCGATGGGGAGGGATGAGAACCTGGTTCTAGGGGCTGTCAAAGAAACAAATGGTACAACGAATGGAGAACTGGGACCGGGACTATAAGAAGTAACGGGTCAGGGTAATCGGGATGAACTGGGTACTAATGAGCTTCCCGCTAATCTTCCAAAGGAAAATAATAGTAATAATGAAGGTCAAACAGTCCAACCGCTAGGACTAGTTGAGTCAATAAATGAAATCCAAAATAATGGAAAACTTTTGTTTCATAAAACAATATTACGGCCATAGACCACCACATGTTGATGATGGGGCAGGAGCAGGAGCAGTTGCATCAGGAGACAGAGGGAAAACAAGAGTCGGGTACTCTATTGACGAAATAACGACACTTGCATGTCACCTCGCAAATGTTAATGTAACAGCCACCGTTGATGGAGCCTCAGTTGCCCATTGGCAATCTATCACCGGATTTGGTGCCTCAAAATTCTCAACAAAAAAAAACTTTTGAGGAACAAAAACATCAGCAGGTGACACAATTACAATCGACTCTTATTCCCCTACAAGAATCCTTGCAAAGTTCTCGACACTCACAATCCATTCCATTATTGACACCTCAAGAATCCGGCAAAAGACAAAAATTGAGACAAATATTAGACAAAGGGCAGGGGCATAGGTCTCAGGCAATGAAACGTAACTTGATCATCCCGGTGAGAAAAAAGGGGGGCAGGTGGGAGATAGGGCTCTCTCTAGTAGGTCAAGATCAATATGGGGGTGTTACTTTGAGGGTTGGTCCTCATATGTGGAATATCAGAGTGTTGGGGATAAGGTTTCAAGACGGATTTACATGATTCCCTAGCAAAACACTATGATCCTAGTCCTCAGGCAACATTAATCGAAATTGGAGAGAAAACACATATGGCAAGGAGGGATACTTTTGTTCGTTTTGAAGAGCACAAAGAGGCAGGTCTTAAGTGGTATTCCCATGCAACCTTGCTATAATTACAAAATCTCAAGATCCAGGCCAATGATGTCTGGTCTATGTCAGATGTGATGACAGTTTTGTGCTCCATTCTGCATAGGGGCATCCTCCAACCAAATTCTGACCTAGACAGTAATAATTGGGTTTGACTTTAGGCGACAGAGAAGGAGAAGAAAAAAAATTGGTTTGTTGTAATGGAAGCACTACACACATTTTACGGGAAAAATCCTTCATGGAATTGTGCGACCAGTACAGCAGACCGCGACCTCAGATCACTTAATGTAAATGGTTTAGCTACCCCAGACTCCGAAAAAAAAAACACTATATTGGAACAATTGAAAGGAGTCGGTGACCGTTCATGGTCAAACCTAATTTGTATCCGGGAAAACTATCTTACATCTTCCCCATCCCATACGCGTACTAAGTTCATGGTCGGACTTAATTTGTATCCAGAAAACCTATCTTACATCGTCCCCATCCCATACGCGTACCTAATTTGTATCCAGGAAACCTATCTCACATCTTCCCCATCCCATACGCGTACTCATAACATTGTATGGCCCTTTTCAAAAATATACTCTCAAGCGCCGAGAAGTGTCTTAGGAGGGGTAGCCATATGAGTCCCCCTTAACTCCTGGGCTGAGGTAGTATATTAGGTTGTGAATAAAGAGCGGGGAAGAGGAGTGTTTGGGCTGGTTAAGTTAGAGAAGGAAATCATGTGTGTAATTAACATCTACAGTCCTAATGAGATTCAAGAGAAGGTGTTTTTTTTTTCAAATGATTAAAACCAAAATTCCAAGTGACATTCTTATAATTATGGTTGGGGACTTCAATGCAACTCTGGACAGGTGGTTAGATCGGTGATTGGGGACTTCAACGCAACTCTGGAAGGTGTTTTTTTTTTCAAATGATTAAAACCAAAATTCCAAGTGAAATTCTTCTTACATAGAAGAGGATGAGAACATCATTTATCCCCTTTGTGAGGAAGAAGGTATTTTTGACACATATCGTTGTATCTTCCCACAATAAATATTTTTTACTTGTATAAGGAATAACGACACCCCACAACAATCCAGATCCCGGATAGATTTGATTTTGATGTTGGAAGATTTGGATCATGCATTAGTCTGGGCAACGATTTTTTCACATAGTTTGTGGCCAGGGGCGTATCACAAGATGTGTGTGGTGATGTTGAAGTTAAAAAAAAAACTGATCAGGGGAAAAAAAAATATAAACTTAACACATCTCTTTTGACATGTATGAAATTTAGGCAGTATATAGAGGATGTATGGAAGTACTGACACTCAACTAAAACCCAACAAAGTTCGTTCATAGCATAATTTAATAATGGTCTAGCCTTTCTAACAAAAAAATTGCAACAAATATTTTAAACTTCGGGCTAAAAATAGACATCAGTAAGAAATGTATATTCAATAACAAATCCTTAATTATGAATCCAAATAAAAATTGATGAAGAGTTCCAAACAATGGATATACAAGCTCTCAAAAACCAACTTTTGACCTTTTCTTAACATCGTTGTTCAGTGTATATAATTAGAAGTAAACTTTTTAAGTTTTTGACGGAATGACAAATGGATGCATCATTTTTTGCATTAGTATAAAATAGGTCTAGACGTACATATATAGACGCCTTGGTGGATTCATCAATACCTAAAGACCCTTCACTATTTTACTCTTCAGCAGGTAGTCTAAAAATAACTTATAATTTTTACAAAAGGTTTTTTACTTCTTCTAAAGACCCTACAAATCCAGAAGGAGATGAGCAAGCCATAAAACATTCTCTTGACCCTCTGTCCGAAACCCTCATAGAAGAGCAACGATAACATCTGGAGCTTCTATTAATAAAGGAGGAAATTTGAACAGCTCTGATACAAATGGACGAAGACAAAACTTTTGGGATAGATGGTCTCCCTAAGAAATTTTGAAAAACCATGTGGTCGGCCCTCTCTTCAGACCTAATGAAATACGTTGAATCAATCCAGCAATCAGGTACAACTGGTGAATTAGTGGGGGAAGGTATCCTCACACTTTTGTATACGAAAGGGGATAAAAGGAATATTAGGAATTATAGGCCGATAACTCTTCTAACAATGATATACAAAATGTTATCCAAGATCTTAGCTAATCGTTTTATTCCTGTGATGAAAAACATTATATGTCCCTTGCAGACTGGGTTCATAAAGGAAAGACATATGCAGAATAACATTCTTTTGATCAATAAAATCGTCAAACTTTCTCGCCAGTCTAAGCAAAACGCGGCAATAGCGTTTATAGACTTTGAGAAAATCTATGATCATGTTGACTGAGAATTTCTGGATGTTTATCTCAATAAAATAAATTTTGGATCGAACTTACGAAAATTGGTAAGGATTTTACATACAAATGCCTATACAAGGATTCAGGTAAATGATATTATCTTACCACCTCTTTGCCTTCAACGATCCGTAAGACAACACGACCCGTAAACACCCTTTTTGTTTGTAATAATCATGGAAGCATTAGGAACAAATCTTAGGCAATCAAAATCTTAAACGACTGTCGTTCTCAAAGATTGTTGATGACACAATTTCAATCGCTTCTGTCTTTGGAGACCCCGAAGGAAATTAAGACAATAATGAATCGTTTCTTGGTTGTTTTAGATATGAAGATCAATTGGGGAAATAAGACATAGGGATCGTGGATCCATTCAAACGGAGTACGTCCCCCAGAATACCCCAGAGTGAAATGACTACCATTAAAAACTCGTGTAAGGTTGTTGGGGGTTAGAAACATTAGGAAAATCGATTCCGAACGATGATTGGATTTCTCGTCCAACAATGGACAAAATGAATCAATGAAAAAATCAATAAACTTCTTTTGTTTGGAAGAGAATTAATTATTAACAATATGGTTTTAGCATCCATATGACACAAATCTGCATTATGGGCAATCACTAAGTCAAGCATAAAGAGACTAAAAAAATAGGTGACGACATTTTTTTTTAGAGACAACCGTGAGTTAGAAAATGTTATCCCTAGAGTGGCATGACTTTCCCTTATCCAACCCAATTGAGAGGAGGGTTAAAACTTCTTTATCCATCTCTACAATGTCAATCGCTGACACTCTAATGGTTGAAGGAACTAATTTTTTCTAATGATAAACCCCGGCAACCGATGACGCTAGAGCAGATTCGTAGATTAGCAGCACAAACTACGATGAATATCCACCCTCTCAAATGAATTGAAAATTTATGTTGGGGCATTCCAAAGGTAAAGACACAATCAAGAGAAGAAGGCTTGAGGGGAGCAGCTAAAAAATTTTTACGTATGGATAACTTATGGGTATCGTTATTAAAAACATGACGCAGTTTACGACTACCAGTAAACCATTTCCTTGTCGATATGAGAAAGTCCTAAAGCAACCCCTCTTTGGCAACAGATGGATCATTCATTGGAATGGTGTCATATCCAAAAGTTTCAATCCTCCACGGTCCTTGTGGGCTGAAAGAGGAGTGTTAAGAGTCAAAGATATATGAGACACAAAAAATAGAGACTGATTAACAAAAGAGCAATTAAGAGGTAAGCTCAGGTACGTCCACCAACGTGCCTATAACTTGAAGCAGATCATCTTTTTTATCCCCTTAGCTTGGGTTAGAACACTAAGGAAAGACATCTCCTTCAAAGAGGGAGATTGGGGACTGGGGACTGGTTTAGAATAATAGGAGGTGGGTCAAATTGCTCACATTCATCCAAAAGAGGCTATAATGAGTATTTTTAAGCTGATAAAATAATTTTTCTTACACACATCGCATAATGATAAGGTGAAGTTTTTCTCTTTCTTAGATCTTTATAAGATTCGAGTGGTTTATTTATCTTCAACGAAGAGGTGGAGAGCATACCATCCTTACTCTCCTATTCCAAATTTACCCCTGGACCCAAATGATTCACCGGTGTTTACCTACAAATGATTGACTCATTGATCATTCAAATCTACAACAAAGAGTTTAGCTTCCCCACGGTATAAATATTGTTATACAAACTTCCCTGATAGGAAAATTTGTGAAACTGTTGAACACATTTTATGTAGTGTTCGGGTGCAGTCCTATTATGGTGAACGTGGGATAACACTTCGAGGAGCCTGACCGGATTGGCTGTGGGATTGGCGTGCTATAATGCTAGGATATTGAGAACCTATTAACTTCCAACTTTCTGATTTTCAGTGCAATTTGTTTACTATAGGTAGAAAGGCAGTATTATGGGTTATTTAGTACAAACGTTGTGTCCTGGAAAGAGATAACGTTGCCTTGGAAGGTGAGGAAATATCTAAGAAAATTGTACAATTTATTCAGATTGAGATTAGAGCACAATGAGAAAAAACGAAGACTAAGACTGAGATTAGAGCACAATGGGAAAAAATTAAGACTAAAACTGAGATTAGAGCACAATGGGAAAAAACTAAGACTAAGACTGAGACTAGAGCACAATGGGAAAAAACTAAGACTAAACTTCTCAAATTACATCAGAAGAAGGATATTAAAGAAACAATCCAAAAATTTGATTTGAACTGGCTGGGGGAAACTCAAGGGAAGGGTCTGGGGAAGGTGGAGTGGTCAGGATGAGAAGGGATGGAAGAATCTCTCAAGAGGGATGAAAGAATCTCTCAAGAGAGACTTCCATCTCTGCTTTTTGAACTGGTTCGCACTGCAGCCAGGGTCTTCCCTTAGATCTACAAGTTGTTTTGCAGATTCCTTCCCTGCTTCACAACTCGCTGTGGTGGATTTGCGGTTTGGTAGATAGGGGGAGTGATTTTCAATCGATTTCTGAAGGGCAAGGTAACTTGTTATGATAGACAGATCTGCCGGTCCAGAAAGGACTGCAGAGGCGTCATTGCCCCCATTTTTATTTATGTTTGAAGGTTCTTTGTTGGATTCGATGGGGACGCTGGACCCGCTTTCCAGCAGGTGATGCTCCCCACCAATAGATTGGAGTCACCCTTAGGGTAGGTAGGAGTGCATGCCTAGAACATCACTCCTATCTGTCCCAAGGGATGTGTTAAAAAAAAAAAAAAAAAAAAAAAATCAAAGAAAGATTCATAAGACACTTGGGTAAAAGAATAGAACCGAAAGCGACAACATACCTAGATCAGGATATAACCTTTGACTAAAACAAGAAGATCACTTGATTCCATAAAACCAAACAAAATACCGGTTATAGATGGCTTAACAAAGGACAGTTGGCAAGCTTTTGGTCGGTTTTAGAAAGAGATTTTTTTCGTTTCTCCAAGGAAGCTTTTAAAAAAGGTAGTATAGGAAAAGACATCAACACAAGAATAGTGACAAAACAAATATAAGAAACTACAGGCCAATAACATTACTACTGGTAGCATACAAGATATTAACGAAGTATTAGCAAATAAAATAAAAAATATCACAAACAGATGCTTCCACTTAAAACAGGTTTCATCCCATGAAGATATACACTGGACAATGTAGTATGCCTCAATGACGCCACAAAATTAATCAGGGATACAAGGCTTCAACCAACAATCTTCTTCTTCGATTTCGAGGAAGCTTATGATCTGGTTAATTGGGATTTCCTCCAACTGTGCATGGACAAAATGGGGGTAGGGCCAACTTTTTGCAAATGGGTGAAGGTGCTATACTTAAATGCAAGGGGACATGTTCAGGCAAATGACTTCATATGTGAGAAATATAAAATGACGAGATCAGTCAGACAAGGAGATCCCCTGGCAGCACCCATATTTCTATTCGTGATGGAAGCAGCAGCCGCCTTATGAAGAAAGACCGATCAATAGAAAGACTACACACCCTGAACAGTACACAAAACAAACAATTGCACCTTCCCACAACAATGCTCTTCGCGGACGACCTCACAGTCTTAATAAGAGCACCGGACTCATTCTTCCAAGCGCTCACAAAACCAACTAGCAGTAAAAATGAAGATAAATTAGAAGAAAACAGTAAGATGGTGGAATTCAAAGTTACCCCCTCCGCCCATCATAGAAGAAACACTAGGACTCCAATGATTGAACAAGCAGGATCTGGTTAGGTTGCTAGGCATCTCGATCTCTCTCTTAGGAACCAAGGACACAAATAGCAGATAACCGACTAGCAGGAATTATGAACAAATATATAGGCTGGCAGGAAATCTACACATCTTTGATTGGTAGGAGGGAACTAGTTATTTACTCGTATATTTTCTCCATGGTATGGTACCCGACCTCGTTATGGGATCCCCCAAAACGTTTCACGAAAAACCTAAAAAGAAAAGGAATAGCATACCTATGGACAGGGGACGCTTCGAGGGAACACTTCATCACCAAAGGAGCATGGAAATACGTAACCAATCCTACCAACAAAGGGGGTACTTTTTCCATCGGCCGAAAGCGGTTGAGTGGCAAAAATGGAAAATGCAACGATCGGCGCGACACTCATTTGGGGGTCTAAAATTTTTTATTTCATTTTTCTGATATTTTTTTGGATAGATCACCAACCTAATCTACAGGATATCCAATTTTCAGAAATTTTCGTTAGTTCTCTGATTGTGAAAATCGCCAAAGTTGGCGCTCGAAAATTGCGGGACTGGCCCCGCTTGCACCCGCCGGTCACGACCCTACCATTCTCTGCGGCCCTAACTCCCCGGAAATCCGACTTTAGGCCGGCGGGGGTAGCGGTGGTTTAAGACAACCCCTGTTCCGGAACGAACTCCTGATAGACAAAGAAGGGCATTTATGGACCCTAACGGGAAATGACAAAATATGTAAAACATGGGTAGAAAATGGTATACGGAAAATAGAACACTTATGGGACGAGGAAACCAGAGGATGGAGATTGGAAGAAGGAACTAAGGATAGCACCAAAGGGTCATCATAATCTCAAGAAAAATTTGGAGGACCTAATAAACAATATCCCCATAGAATGGAGATGATCACCGAGAAAGAATAAATCATGGAAAAAAGGAGACTGGGCAACATTGAAAAAACAAGACAATCCATCAATAGCCTCCACTTCAAATACAGATCAAGGACGGATCCAAACCTAGCAACCTTTGGAGTACGCGAACTAGAGATAACAGCCAGAACCATCATAATGGTAAGAGAGAAGAATTAGAGAGCTTGAAATCCAATACCAATGACCTGAGAAAGGTAAGAGAACTAAAAACTGATCAAAAGCGACCAGGAAAAAGAGAAAGCAAAAACAAAGAAATGATACGGTTATTTAGACCTAATAAAGACATTACAGAATTAGAATTAGACCCAGGCGAATGGGGATGGTATGAGGATAGAGGGAGAGGCCAAGCTAAAACATGGAAGGCCCTACACGAATACATAGTGAAAACAGGCTACAAATCCAAGAATAAGGCAACAAACCCAGACCGGGTTATCATGGAGAGATGAGAAAAACACTTGCACACAGACCCCAACTGGCTGCAAACCATTCCATGGTCACAGTACGCATCAATCCAACCACAAAGAGTAAGAAGCCTGCAATGGCTAATCTTGTACCTAGCAGTTCCAATTAATGCATGGCTCGACAAGTGTCAGAAGAAAGAGGATAAAACAGAATTTTCCTCTCATTGCAAAATGTGTACGAAAAACCAACCAGAAACCCAAACCCACTGTTTAATAGATTGCCGACACGCACAAGCCCTTTGAGCCAAATGTCCAAAAGCTTGGCATCATCTTTCAAAAAGGGAATTTCTGAAGAATCAATTCTTCCTCCTCACAACAATTGACAGGGATGGCATGGTCACACACGAAAACAAACAGATACTAGAACTGCTTAGGAAGACAACTTTGTGGGTCATTTGGAGAACCAGATGCAGTAGAACCATAGGGAAAAAGATAATCACAGCAAATTAGTCATGGGAAGAGCAAAAAGAGTTAGAAAATACAAAGAAAGACAAAATCCAAAAGGAATTCGAGGAGGAATGGTCGAAGCCCAAGGAGGCTAGTTACAAGTACCAAAGAGAATAGGTAATCAGACTATTACACAAGAGGCAAGATAGTACAGGCTAACTTACGCACGGGTGAAGGGGGGTACATCCTTCCGCTGCTGGCACCCAAATCATAAGAGAGGAGATCTTGAAGGTTTGCTCGTTCCACGATGCAAGAGCAGGCGGCTTCCCCTGACTGCTGGGCAATCTGCCGAATGCTACATCCTACTCGCTGGCCGCTAGGTGGCCAAACAAAGGGAGCTTGAATCAGCCTTGGCAGTGGTGGAAAGGATTCTCATAGCGCACCCTGGGATTCAGTGCTATGAGGAGGCCCTGGTGGCAGCGAAACTCAGGCTGGCGGAATGGCAGAATTGGAGGACAGAAGGCACACGTCTCAAAGCACGCGTCAGGGAGCTGGACAAGGGAGAAAAGATGGCAAAATACTTCTTCCAGAAACTAAAAGCCAACTCCATAAGCTAATCCTCCAGCTGAGACAGGGAGATGCTTTATTTTCAGATCCTGCTGAAATGCTGGCCATAGCTGCGGACTTCTGCACACATCAACGGAGGGCAGACTCCCGCTGGCACAAGTACGAGAGGCAAGACACAATATTCTGTTTCACCTGGACAGAACTCTGTCCAATGATCACACAGCTGAGCTGGACAAACCCATCACCGCAGAGGAGGTCCGTGAGGCTCTACATTCGCTCTTGCTCCAACCCAACAAGACCCCGGGCAGGGATGGGCTGTCCAATGAATTTTGGCAAGCTTACTGATCAATCTTTGAAAACAAGTATATCGAGTATATGCAATCCTGCAAGAAGCTGAGCAAGCGGAGGGCTTGGGCAAGTACATCAGCACCAGGGTTGTGACTCTACTATACAAGAAAGGAGACCCTACCGATATCAATAATTACAGACCGATTACACTGCTGACGGTCGCCTACAAAATATTGGCCAGGTGTTGGCTGACAGACTCAGTAAGATAACAAACCGATACTTCCACATCGACTACACTGGCTTCATACCGGGCAGATTCATCTTGGACAACGTAATGACTGTGTCCGAGGCGATACGCTACATCAGCAATAAGCGGCTGAATGCAGCTATCCTGTTCTTCGACTTCGAAGAAGAAGCCTACGATCAGGTTAACTGGAACTTCCAATAGCAATGCATGGAGGGCCTTGGAGGCTACGGGAGTAGGCCCTAACTTTCGTCAATGGGTGCAAGTCCTGTATAATCACACACATGGCCAAGTGCAAGTGAACAGGTTCCTTTCAGCGCCCTGCAAAATGGCCAGATCTATGCGTCAGGGTGACCCCTTGGCAGCACCGCTGTTCTTGTTCACGACGCAGGCTGTCGCCTCCTTCCTCCGAAAGGACCCCTCCATCGACAGGCTCCTCGCAGAGCCTGCCCAGCCAGGCCACCAGGTAACGCTGCCAACCACTTTGCTCTCCGCAGACGACCTCACGGCATTGATCCTGGCAACAGACTCCTCCTTTCAAGTGCTCACAAGGGAAATGCAGGCTTTCCATTTGGCCTCAGAAATGAGAATAAACTGCTGTAAAACACTGGGGTGGTGGATTGCGGACACGCCGCAACCCCCACGCAAGATCATGCCGAAGGCTTTGACTGGCAGGATCCCAGGGCAGTGCTGCACTTTTGAAGGATCAAGCTCACAGACAAGGGCTCAGATCATGCTATGGCCGCAGAGATCCTTATCAAAACGATCGCCAAGATGAATGCCTGGTCAAGTATCTACACTTCAGTATTTGGAATTCAATATTTGGAAGGGCGCTGGTTCTGAACGCCTCCATGTTTTTGATGCTCTGGTACGCAGCCGCTATGTGGACCCTTGAGCAGCAACTCGACAAGAATCTGAGAAGACGTGCGACTGCTTACGTTGTGGACGGGTAACCCAAACAGGCAGCACTTTATTCCCGAGGTAAAGGGGGGATGGGGATTCTGGACCCGGACAACCAGACCAGAGTGCTGCGAACAAAATGGGTGGTTAAACTGCATAACTCAACATAACCTCCCGTGGACAACATTGGAACTGCACAGAATCAGACAGCAGCCCAAAGCTGCTACTCCCCCCAACATGCAAGGCCTGTTTTGAGTTATGTCCAAATCCTGGGCCTCCCGCAGAACAACGTGACCCCAAGAGGATCAACAGACTCAACTAGGCGACACAAGCTGCCAAGAATACTGGACAGTGGATACAGCTACTGGAAAACTTGAGGGAGATCTTGCCTGCCAAAGTGCGAATGCCCTCAACCAGAGAGGAAGTTCTCAGACAGCCTTTGTTCTGAAATCAATGGCTCAAAGGAGAGGGGGACAGACCGTGGGCGCTGACAGCACGGGACACCAGATGGACTACTTAGCTCCAGAAGGGGGTGTGGCAGGTGCAGCATCTCCGGAACCCGGAGCATAATCGCTGGGCCACTCATAACGAGCTGAGGGAAGAACTGAAGGGATGTCACAACTTGCAGCAAAACTTGGACATCATGCTGCAATCCGTCCCACGGCAGTGGATGGTATGCTGCAGCGGGCCCCCGGCTGGAAAGCTGGTGAATGGGCCACCTGGAGGTGGGAGGATCCCCTCACCATGGTGCTATCCTTTATCAAAACGATTGGCACGGGGGAGCCATGGGGACTCTGCACAATATGCGATATCCAGAAACTGGGATAAACAGTTAGTGGAGTGAACAGAACAACCAGGACACAGGTAGTAGCCAAATTTGTTCTCCTCAGGAAAGTCCCGTCATTGAGGAGGACGACTACAAAATCTACAGGTTGACCACAACAGTCCAAGACCTCAAATTTCATCCTATGGAATGGGCCTCCGTCCGCCACAGGAGTGGAACGCTGAGTCAGCATCATAGACGACTACACGCGGCTTGGTTATGGGCCGAGAAGGGCCGTTAGCACACCGGACATACTGATACGGAGGTAGGAAAAGCATGTTCCAGAAGGCTTGGGGGGAAGGACCACGATTCCGTGGCAGACGGTACTATCAATATTTGTAACACAAGGGTCAGGAGTATGCAGTGACTAACTTACACGCTCTGGATGAACACTGCGCTATCTGCCATCAAGGAGTGACAGAGGATGTTATCCACTGCCTGCTCGCTTGCCCACGGGCCGAGCAGCTCTGCACCGAAACAAGACATTGTGGGCCTCAGTAGCACGGGTGCCACTCCCCTCTGAACCAGGCCCGTTGTTGACCGGCCTTGCGAAACCATCGAGCCAGGAGACTCGGGAGCGGCTGCTGTACCGAAGACTTAGCCCCTTCACCCTGTGGGCAATCTGGAAGCGGAGGTGCAAGGAGACCATACATAGACGCACAGACTGTAACCCCAAAGAGGTATGGTTCGGTCTCACCCAAATGTTGCAAGACAAGTATCATTCCGACCGGGCAAAGACCAGGCAACAGATCAAAAGAGATCCCACGGAAAGCCAGGAAATCACCGACAACTTCAGGCACTGAGTGTTGGGAAGGGGCAAGCTAGGAACCGTCACAGCAGGCATGCTCAGAGTCAACTGTCAGCGACGGCACGGCAAGAGGCCGACCAGGACCTCATGGACGAAGTCCGCTTGCAGCAGGAGACATCTCAGACTTCAGACATTCGTTTCTACTCGGGATAACCACCCCCGCAGGACTTCTGGCGAGGGACACGCAGTAGTTTCACTGTGTGCTACAACATGCCACAAGTAGGCCGGGCAAGAGCCAGCTCGTGGAGTGCCCCGGGGTCCCCTGGGGTGCCCTGCCACCGCAGGTCAGGGGAAAGGATGTCAGCTGAGGGTTTTAGCAGACGTACGTCAGGAAGTGATAGAGGAACAGGAAAGGGAGGGCAGGGGGAAGGTGTACTGAAGCATATAAGCATGGAAGGGAGAAGAAGATGGTCTTTAAAGACAGATGAGCTGATAGCAAAAGGCTAACTGAGGCAGGGGTGATGAGGGGAGGTACATCCTTCCCAGTTTGGAAGTAATCAATGTTGCCCACTCCGGCCTCTCCACCACAAAGGGGAGAAGCGTTGGAGTCAAAGGTGTTTTAACTTTTAATTGTATTGAACCTCCCCACATAGTGGGGATCCAACTAAATATCTTGATTCCAATTGGCACCACTATAATCATGGTTGCTGTGGTGAAACAAGCTCAGGTCAATTCAACCACTACCGTCTTCCCCCGAACATAACGCACCCTAAAAAGGAACGTATACAAGCTATATTTCCGGCCAGATACAGCCAAAATAAGGGTGCGTTGTGTTCGGGGGAAGACGGTAGTTTCCTAATGGCATCGGACTATGTCGTCAACCAGAGAGATAGAATGGTTGCTGGGCATATAGCCTCTGAGGATCCTACTCGTTGTAATCAGCGATTCCAAATATTCAATGTCATGACTCGTGACAATTTCACTACAACTTCGGTTTCCTGCTGATTGCCCCGAATCTTGGATTGTTCCTCAGTGTGAGAATTCGGAGGACCAAGATTCATAGGGGTTCCTAGCAAATAGACCAGTGGTAAGAGAGAACTTTACAGCTCCCCCCGACTCTGAAGAATCTACGTCTAGACCTACAGTGAACAGGTGATGCCTTTCTCTGCCGGTGGAATAGGAACTGCCGGACTGATGCTCCCCAGAATGGATATGGAGCCAGAGCGACAAGGCTCTGTTTTCGTTTTGAAAAAACAAACAAACAAACGAACAAACAAACAACCAAACCAAACCAAACCAAAACAAAACAAATCTGCAAAAAACATGACTGGCCCTGGGCCTGACAGGGAAAGGCTCTCGCAGGGCAGTGTCACGCAACACCCTAAGAGGACATGTGGAGGCTGCACCCAACCAACAGGTGGGCGATACTGGGCAGGGGTCAGCCGGCAGTGTCAGGAGCAAGCGTCATACGATCGACCAGTTGCTGCACCTCCTCCGATCCCCCCTCTCCCTACGGACATCAGCAATATCTGCTTGTACCACAGGCTCACTCGAGCCTGATTTGACAAGGCTACCTACCAAGGTTCATGAGCCTGCAACTGCGCCTTTTCAAAGTGCCCTGTCGCATTCACTACCGGCCCAGGCCCGATGGAAAAGCTTTTCCTGCGCATACTGGTAAGAGCACTACTCAGGTTCTTGTGAACTGGTGGTTTAATGCCAATCAGGGGAGGGTGCATACTACCTCTACATGGCAGGCACTGATATTCTATCAAACATTAGCTCCGTCCGTATAGTGGTTCTGACATTATTTATGAAGCCTGGTAATTGCCCCAACATATATATATATGTCTATATATTGTCACATAACTATGAACTAAAAGAGCGCACTTTGCAAAACAAATGGCAGAAACAAAAAAATAAAAAAACAAGACAAACATGAAGGGAAACCATTCATATATATATATATTAGGGTTCAGCCTCCTGATGAGTCGGTGAAACTCCGACGAAACAGTTCGTCACAGCCCCTCGTTTGTTGTCCTCTTCTCTCTCTCTGCCTACGGTTTACCGGGCAGTTCTATTTGTGACGATATATATAAATATATATATATATATTGTCTTCTGATGAGTCAGTGAAACTCCTACGAAACAGTTTGTCGCAGCCTGTCGTTTGTTGTCCTCTTCTCTCTCTCTGCCTACGGTTTACCGGGCAGTTCTATTTGTGACGATATATATAAATATATATATATATATTGTCTTCTGATGAGTCAGTGAAACTCCTACGAAACAGTTTGTCGCAGCCTGTCGTTTGTTGTCCTCTTCTCTGTCTCTGCCTACATTTTACCGGGCAGCTCTGTTTGACGATATATATCACGACTTCGCTAGCACCCTGCTACGGTTTTCTCCGGTCAGGTCGAGCGGCAGTGGTCGGTGCTGTCACTACGCGGCCATGCTGTGCCTCTAGTGCCAGCGGCGTGTCTGGAGTGTATTTTTTGGCTGTGACAGACCTTTCTTTGTTTCGTGGGTGTTTTGCTTGCTTGTGATGGGGTGTGAACCGACAGTCTGTAGAGTTTTCCATCTGGTGAGGGTGAGTGAAAGTCTGCTTTGATTTTCCTCACAGGAACCTTGAGGGCAGTGGTTGGTGGTCCCCACCACCTCAGAGGGGTATCAGTTGTGATTGCAGTCGTTGATGCTTAACCACAGCCGGGGGTCAGGTGGATTATCACTTACAGTGTAATCAGTTAGGGGATTCTGCAGACTATTGAGGGTTCGGTGAAGCTCCGACAAAACAGTTTGTCACAGCCCCTCCCTCGTTTCTTGTCCTCTTCTCCCTCTTGGCCTACGGTTTACCGTAGGCAGCTCCGTTTGACTCTCTCTCTCTATATATATTTTTATGTTTTTTTTTTAATTCAAAAGGAAAGAAGGACCAGGTGGCACTGATTAGAGGTTTGGCCCCATTGTCTTTTTCAGGGCTTGAACCAGACCAGGTACTGGGTTGGGAGAGTGCTGAGGTGTGTTGGCCCTGATAGGTTGGGGCAACTTGGGTGGGAATAGGTTCAAAGGTACTGTTGTAGGCCCTAGTCTTTTTTCTTCAAAGAGTTTTGTCGCTACACACAAGGGGGGAAGGGCTGGAGGGTGGGTTGGGGGATACAGAGGAGTGGGGTGTGCAAAATGCAGCCTGACAGTGAAGGGCACCGATTGAGTGTTCTTAATATGTCCCATGATAGAGGTACCCCTGGTGCTTTTCTTTTTTGTTTTTGTTTCTTCTAGTCTTTCCCCCTCTTCCCTCCCTGTCTTGAAAAACACCATGATAGATCTGGAAGAGAGGCCCTCAGCAGGTAGCAAGTCAAAAGTCAGACTATAACCACAACTCACAGTTAGTTCACATGATATACACATCACCACTCACAAGATAAGGGTAGAACCAAGGCATGGTGAAAAGCTGTCAATATAGAAAACTCTATTCGAGAAAGTTGGTATCATAGCAGGCCTAGAGCTTTTAGATCTTACCTTGGCCAGAGCAAGCTACACTCAGAAGATACCGGAAGCAGAACAGTCTAGCACACTGGTAATAGTTCGCATCTATAACTGTGATTACATTTTCAGATGATACACACAATCTCACAATCAGATGGAAAGCAATCTGGGGCGGAGAGAGAGAGAGAGAGAGAGAGAGAGAGAGAGAGAGAGAGAGAGAGAGAGAGAGAGAGAGAGAGAGAGAGAGAGTGTGTGTGCTGTCTCTTATACACATCTAGATGTGTATAAGAGACAGGAGAGAGAGAGAGAGAGAGAGAGAGAGAGAGAGAGAGAGAGAGAGAGAGAGAGAGAGAGAGAGAGAGAGATTCTAGCCCATCATGCGGGGGGTAAGACTAATAAGGACTCACCTTTTCCTCGTGGACTGTCTTGACTGCATGCAGCCATCCTTTTCATCAGATTCATGTGACTTCGCTAGGACATCTGGTTGGTAAGCAGCACCTTCAAGGCTTCAACCTTTTTCTTCCTCTTTTTCTTCCTTTTTATTTCCGTACGTGCCTTCGCTAGAATCTGACGACGTTGAGTGCTAAGTTGTACTGATTACGAAGTAGATACCAAGCAGCGATACCTACTTTCTTTTCCTGTTCGTGAGGGATAGTTGCTCTCACTGCTCCACACTTGTTGGTATAGCTGCTCTCACGGCTCTTCACTCTTGCGCGTCCTCAAGCTTTCTGCCCTTTAGCAGCCTTCCATGATCCTCGCATTGGGCTCCGTTTGTTTCCGTTTGCTCATATGCCTCATTTTGAGGCAGAAGATGAAAGAGGATGATGGATTTCCAGCTTGTGCCAGGTGTCAGGAGCCGGGGTACTGCTCCCCGCATAGAGCAGAGTTGAGTAAAAAAAAAAAAAGAGGCTGGGATCCACTAGGGAGAAGTCGGGAGGCCGGGAATCCAACCCATAATCCTTAGCGTCCCATGCTGAGAAAATTGCATATATGTGAGGAAAAATTGAGAGAAAAATACATACGCTGTACCCCGATGAGGAGAAGACAGCCTTTTTTTTTTTTTAACAAAAACAAAAACAAAAGAGGATGATGGAAGCACAAAGCCAGAGAGATGAAGAGGCAGAAACCGTGAGAGAAAAAAAAAAAAAAACCTGGGAGAGACAAGGKGGGGGGGGAAGGGTTGGGAAGCACCTGCAGGGAATGACCAAGTAAAGAAGATTTGCCAATGGAATAGGAACTGGACTGACACGGCCCAGAAGAAAAAAAAAGAAAAAAAACGATGACGAAAAGAAGAGGAGGGTTGATGGTTTGGGTGCAGGGATAAAGGGAAGAAGAAATTACGGAGGAAGGAGAGGATGGTAAGATGGAGAAGACAGAAGACAGGAGAAGGGGGAGAGGGATGAGTTAGCTGTGAAGGACTGCAGGTGCTCGAACAGGCCTGACGAGCTTGCCGGACCAAGTGGGGTGACGGATTGGCCTGCGTAGCACTTGCAGACTGTGCATGCGAGATCAGCACGACTTATGATGGTAGCGAGAGTGGATGCAAAGCAGGCATTACAGTGGGCGATCGTGGATGTGGAGGCGGGGGAGGAAGGAGCGATAAGGAGGAGGATAACATGCAGAGGAGAGGGAATTACATGGGGTAGCGGCAGTGCAGCAGCAAGTAAGGGACAGGGGTAAAGATGAAAAGGGTGGTGAGATAGAACACAGAACACTTCATCAGCAAGATGTGATAGATAGGTAGGAATGGCTTCTCATGAAAAGTAGAGGCCCATCCAGACTCACTACCCAGTCCCACTCTAGGAGAAACTGGCCAATTGTTAATCGATGCTGGAAAAGGGAAACAAAACAGAATGACCAAACAACATGCACGGTTTTCAACTCAAGTGTTAATCTCTCTCTCTCTCTCTCTCTCTCTCTCTCTCTCTCTCTCTCTCTCTCTCTCTCTCTCTCTCTCTCTCTCTCTCTCTCT
>BFEA01000228.1:1586762-1603740 GCA_003427395.1 Chara braunii
TGGAATAGGAACCGGACTGATGCTCCCCAGAATGGAAATGGAGCCAGGACCGTAAGGGCCTGTTTAAAAAAAAAAAAAAAAAAAAAGGTGAGGCCATTTCAGAAGGACACAGAGGTTTAGGACTGCGACGTGTGCTGGTCATTCTAAATTTCTAATTAGTCATTAACTGAAGTCACACGGGACACACTGCATACAGAAGACAATTATTAACATAAAAAGAACGGGAGCTTACCGTCCTCATCCAAATACTGCGTACGGTCATTGTCACAGTATCCCAGATTCACCAGAATACAACTATAAGATTTCAAAATGTGCTAGATTCATCCTCTACCTGAAATAGAAAATACAGACTTAGTAATAGAAGCTTTTGCTAATAGATGATCTACACACTTTGGATTTCCTAAAATAATGTGAGTGATAGGAATGTGCAACTTACGAGCGATCAGAGCCAATCCCGGGTGAAGAGATGCAAAACTGAACTGACGATGAGTTCAGGGTATGACCCTGAAACAAATGGACAGGCTCGACAAATGAATAGAGAAGTGCAGCACCTGTGGCACTTCATCGCCTTAAAGCAGCTGGAAGGGTTCCACACATTCCTGTGCCTAAGTCCCAATCCCTGTCCCTGTCCCTGTCCCTGTCCCAGAATCCCCGAAGTACCAAAGTCCCATGTAACATAACCCAAACTTGGGCTGATCTCAAGGGAGCATGGCACCCGAGCTTCAGGCAACGGAGAAGTTGCAGAAGTTCCATCAGAACGCCTTCCCAAGCACGGATTGGATCACCGAGTACCAATGCTTGGCATCCACGCCCGACTTGCCGATACATTTCACGGGCATCAAACACTACTTCATTACGAGGTCATGCCAGGCATTGCAGAATGCATTGGTGCAAGTGGCGGAGACACTCACCATGACTGAGTTGTTATTTAACAAGGCCTCGTAGATTATTGTGACGAATACGGAAGCCCGCAATGCTGGTCGTTCGTCTTCTGCAGGCCAGGGCAGAGATCAGCATCAACCGAAAGTGGCCGTCATTGCGGCAACAACGCCGAGCGACTCTTCTAACGAGGCTGCTTCATCTGATGAGGGAGAAAGATGGTGGCCGCCCGGCCAAAGGTCGAGGACGGGACAAATCGGAGACAAACACCTCTTCAATTCCCGGTCCCGAAACAGCAGCTCAAGAACCTTGCCTTCACCTCGATCTCTCAGAAGGCGTCTACAAGATCCGCATGAGACACCATTATTGTTTGTCGTGCAACAGTGACGCACACTAAACCGCTGGCTGTCCCACCAAAGCCAAGGGGAAGTCCCTTCCGGGAAAGTGAGCACCGCTGATAGAGATACAACTGCACTCTTGATGGCTTCGGAATCGGCTGCTTCGCGAGCGACCGCCCTTAATTCCGAGGCACATGCGGAAGTCGTAAGTCCTCTTCTTCATTCTTTTGAGGACTTCGCTGCCCGGATCATTCCATCGTTGGGTTCTCTCGCTCAAGGACAAGGTGTGTGAACAGTTTCTCCTCCGTCCGATAGTGGCGACATTTTATGGTCTTCAAGTGGTTCTTCAAGGGATTTGGCACGCGAGTTCAACGTAAAGGTCTTGGACCTATTGTCGCCTGAGGATTTTGCATGGCTTCCTCTCCCTTCCACGGGCCGCTTACCGGGACCACAATGTGCGACACTATGCGCTCATTTGCACACTTATTTATCCTTGATGCACCACCAACTTCGACGACGGATGACGAAGTTGCGGTGGGGGACCTCCTTGCATATATCACCAAGGTGGCCCCCGAGCTTCGCACGCAGCGGTACAACGACAACAACGCACCGCTTCTTTACGTCCGCATCCAAGTTGGGCAAGCGTCCCGCAACGCTTTGCTGGATAGCAACACAACTCGAAATTTCATGAGCTAGTCCTTTATACAAAGGACCAGCCTTGGCGCTCAAGTTCGAAGGAAGTCACATCCTACGTTAGTCAAGATTGCGGACGGTCGGACTCAACAACTTCTTAACCGCTACATCCAAGTCGTACCGGTCTATTTCGCACCACATGCATGCGAGCCGGTTACGTTTGACGTCTTGGACACGAACTTCGGCATTATTTTGGGGATGCCTTGGCTCGCGAGTGCGGACCACACGGGTAACTTCCATCGACGGACACTTACCGTTCACGACGCCTTTGGCGCCGAGGTGTTGTGTACAAGTCCTCTTCCGCACCCTTCAATCCGGTGCCAAGTTGTGACAACCAAGTCTTTTCGGGCCACTTGTGCTTACGAGTGGACCGACGAGATCAATCTCAACCGGTTAAAAAAAAAAAAAAAGGACCGTCGCACCGACCAAATCTTCACCTACGGACTTGTCGTCGGACACCAGCATGGTGCAGTTGCTTGACGAATTCGCCAACGTCTTCGAGTCTCCTACCAGTGTGGTGCTGGATCGGTCGATCTCCCACGATATCATTCTTGATGTCGGTGGCGGATCGGCCGATCTCCCACAAGATCATTCTTGATGTCGGTGCCGTGCTGCTGAAAGCATGCATCTATCGCATGAGCGAGGAAGAGCTCGCAGTTCTCCGCGCGCAACTCGATGACTTGTTGGACAAGGGCTGGATCCGCCCTAGTAGCACACCATATGGTGCACCAGTTTTCTTCGTACGAAAGAAGAACAAGGATCTTCGCTTGTGCATTGATTATAGCAAGCTCGACGTGCAAACCGTCAAGAATGTGGGGCCTCTTCCTCGTATTGACGATCTTCTTCAGTGTTTGGGCAGCGCAAAGTATTTTTGCAAGTTCGACTTGAAGTCGAGCTACCATGAGATTTTGATACGCCCGCAAGATCGCTACAAATCCGCGTTTAAGACGTGGTACGGGCATTTTGAGTGGATTGTTACGCCTTTTGGCCTCACCAATGCCCCGTCAACTTTTCAAGCGGCGATGACCAATGAGTTCCGCACGGTGTTGGACCGGTTTGTGCTGGTCTACTTGGACGACATTCTCGTCTACAGCCGGACCTTCGACAATCATCTTGAGCACCTTTGACATGTGTTGGAGGCGCTCCGTCGTGCCAAGTACAAAGCCAATCGCGACAATTGCGAGTTCCTACATCAAGAGTTGGAATACTTGGGCCACTTTGTCACACCGGAGGGCATTAGTCCGTTACCGAACAAGATTCAAGCCGTCCAAGAGTGGTCGGAGTCAAAGAACATCACGGATGTCCATTCATTTCTGGGCCTAGGCGGCTACTATCAATGCTTTATCGAAAATTATTCGAAGATCGCGCCTAATTTGACCAAGCTTCAATCCGAGTATCGACCGTTCAACTTCGACGATGATGCGTGGGCTTCCTTTTTGGCCCTCGAAGTCGGTTTGCTATCCACGGAGGTTTTATGCATCGACAACCCGCTTTTGCCGACACGCGTCACTACCGATGCGTCCGACTATAGCATTGTTGTCGTCCTCGAGCGACACAATGGTGTGGACTGGCACCCAGTCGAGTACTTCCGTAAGAAAGTGTCCGCCGTGCATTCAATTGACAACGCACGAAAGGAGTTATTGGCCTTTGTACACGCGCTTAAGCGGTGGCAGCATTTTCTTCTCGGTGGAAGTCAATTCCGATGGGTAACGGATAACGATCCGTTGGTCTTTTACAAGACGCAAGACATAGTGAATAGTACCATCGCCTGCTGGATGGCTTTCATCGACCAGTTTGACTTCTTTCCCGACCACATTCTGGGAAAGTCAAACCGTTTTGCGGAGGCCCTTTCACGGCGCCCGGACCTTTGTACCGCAGTCTACTCGACGTTCGAGGTTGACGACGACTTGCGGGACAACTTCATCAGCGGCTACCAAGTTGACCCCGAGTCCGCAATAAGTACGCGAATTGTTGCTCTCCAAATCTGACGCCATCACATTATCGGATCCAAGAGGGTTATTTCCTAGTCCACTCACGAGAGAAGGATCTTCTTTGCGTGCCAAGTGACCCACACTTGCGTACTCGGCTTCTTGGCAAGTTCCACGACGCTCCAGCCACCGAACACTTTGGAGTCAATCGTACGATCGGCCGACTTCGTGAGCGCTTTTGGTGGCCCAGCCTTCTCGGCGACGTCACACGCTATTGCGAGTCATGTGAGGTTTTTCGGCGTTGCAAATCCTACAACCATTGTTCGTACGACGAGTTGCGACCACTATTCGTCCCCCTAGGACGACGAGAATCGATTGACATGGACATCACCAGGTCGTTCCCCAATCACGAGACCGGTGTGGATGAGATTCTCATGGTGGTCTATCGACTCACCAAGTTCACCATGTTTTTACCTTGCCGCTATCATGCCAAGGCACAGAGTTGGTCGATATTCTTTACGCCGGTTGGATTCGAACCAAGTGTTACCCCAAGGAGATCGTTTGCGACCGTGACATTAGGTTCATGTCCGAGTTTTGGTTGGCGCTCATCAAACGATGGGGCTCATCTCTCAAGCCGAGCTCGGCTCACCACCCACGCATGGTTCACCGGTCACATCACCGTTAGACACTATCATCCCACGGGTGACCGAGAGCGACGACCACCTTATTTTTATTCGACGGATGCAAGAGCTCCTTGTCAAGGCACACGACCAAATGTCGAAGATGCAGCAACGCATGAGGTGTCACGCCAATCGCCAGCGTCTTCCGTGTTTGTTCCACGCTAGCGACCTTGTTTGGGTCTCCGCCGCGGAATTCAGCCTCGAACTGGATATCTCTCGCAAGCTCCTTCCAAAATGGATGGGGCCTTAGCACATTGTGGCACTCGTCGGTGACACACCCGAAGGACCATCATTTGTCATTCAGGTGCTCGCCCACTTGCCCGTCCACCCCGTCTTTCATTGTTCAAAGTTGGATCCTTTCTTTTCGGCGGAACGGGAAGATTTTCACGGGTGACAAAAGCAAGACCCACCCTCCATGGACGGTTTTCAGGAGATTAATGACATCATTTCGCAGCGGCGCTACTACAAACTGACGGAGTACTTCGTACCAGTTTCTTATTGTAGCCATAAGGCTGACCGTTGGTTGACCCGTGTGGAGCTTCCGACCACAACCCTCGATCTCCTCACACATTACAATCGCAAACAGCAAGGCAAGTCGGCACCTTTGGCTCCACGCCTTACTCGCGTCCAGGTTCCACCATCGGATTGTCAGCTTCACCCTCAACCTGGCTTGACTTCATAAGGGGGGGGGGGGGTTACATGCTGAGCCTGCACACAGGCCCCGTTTTGGGGGCCCGACGGTTGCTGGGGGCCCCCAGGCCGCACGCCCCTCAGGCTGTCTCTTATACACATCTAGATGTGTATAAGAGACAGCAATAATAGTTTTGTCTGTTCAGGCATCGTTTTGGACTTACAGTTCGTCCGAACAGACTTTTGGTCTGTCAGACAAAGGCCGCATTTTGGGCCCTGTACGGTCCCAGGCAGGCCCTTTTCGGGCCAGGTCCGTTGTTGTCCAGATACGGACAAGCTCTGCTGCATCAGCAGGGAGGGCCTGGATGCCCGGTAGAGACCCAGGCAGGACACGTTTTGGCCTAGGACCAGAGGCACACGGAGGCACACCCGCGAGGCCCAGCGCTACTGATAGCTGGCCCAGGCCAAGGCAGACACACAGTTAGAGTAGCTCACTTCTTGGACAACACATCCTAGGATTCCTAGCACTGGAAGAGGTTCATGAGTGTGTGTTCAAAACCATGACCACAGCAGCAACCCCTTTACCAACCAGGTGCACGGATATAATGATTGGAATAGTCTTTCCTTGTGAATGTTTAAACTTTAAAATGAATTTCATGTTTTGGTATACGGCCATTTCACTGATGCTGTTTGAGTGGTGGATGGCCAACCATGTTTATGTAATCATGTGCACCAATTTGGTTGAACTCACCAATTTGCCTTTCAGAAGGCTGCACCTCATATTGTTTCATAGCTTGTAATTGAGCTGTAAAACTTAAATGAGTTACAGACAATCCCTTTATTAAATTATTAAAAACAAAAAAAACTCACAGTTCTGGCGCCATGTCCATTCTGGGGAACAACAGTCTGTTTCCTATTCCACCGGCAAGTCAAGGGAATACATCGGGTAACTCACCCTACGCTCCTTCCCATTATGGTTGGGAGGCCCAAGTGGACGGCATTGAGTTACAGACAATCCTACATCAATAACACGTCAGATTCCATGATAAAACAGTGCTGCGTTCCATTTTCGTTTGTCGTCTTAAGTTCTTAGCTATGCTCATTCATATGCATTTAATAGTTCTGCACGCAGAGTAGAAGAAAGGAAAGAAGTCGTGCCGAGCTCGTTCTATTCTGGGGAGCGTCAGTCCAGTTCCTTGTCCACCAGCAAGGGCTTGTCTTCAAAAAAAAAAAAAGGAAAAAAAAAAGGGGGAGGGAAAGAAGGAAAAGAAAGGGAGGGGAGAGGGAGAAAGGGGTAGATAAAGGATAAAGAAAAGGGCCCCATTTTGGATGCGGAATGCTGACTGGCAAAAAAGTGTGCCCAAGGTTGACAGGAAAGACACTAGCCAATGACAGGTTGGGTTGGGCAGAATGGAGCAGCAGTGTATTTTGCAATATGGTGAGTGTACATGTCAAGAGACAGATGTTAGGGCATGACCAGTTCGGTTGCGACCTGCGAAAGCACTGCATTCCATCCTCTTAGCGACAGTCACTGTGTTGGACGGTGCTGTGCAGACAGATATTAAAGGCGGCATGGATTCAAAAGAGGCATCAACAATTCAGTTATATGAAGGCATACTAGGCAATGCAATTCCAGCCCCTCTGTACAGGGGGAACATATCATAAGAGGATACTCGTTCAGGGGCGCAGTGCATCGAAGTGTAGAAATGGCGACTTGGGTGGGACCATACCCTTGTAACACGCACAAGACGAGAATTCTAACCACGTGCTAGCCGAGCATCCACTGGGTGATTGCATAGTGGCAGTGAAAAGAGAGTTTCTCAGGCTTCTACTTGTGCAATGAACATAGCCTGGATGCGAAGCACATGAATCTAAAGCAATGATGTTCATCCGTTTAAGCCTGGATGCAAAGCACGTGAATCTAAAGCAATGATGTTCAGCCGTTTAAAATTTTGATCAGTCACTGCGTGCCCTGGAGGTGATTACCTTCCTCTTTTTCCTACTTGAGGGCCTACTCACACTAGGACGTTCCTACTTATTTACGGACAAACACACACAAACACACACATTCCCCATCTATTCTTGGAGGCCCCAGCGATTAACCTTTTCAGTATGATCACTAGTGGCGGTCTGTTTCGTACAAGCGTGGCCAACCTTGCATTTTCTATTATATTCCTATCTATACCTTTTCATTATGGATGACTTGTGATGATTTGTGAAGGGAATGACGGAGAGAATCTGGGGTCTTTTAAAACAACACACATTCCGCTCTTGCTAGCTCTCTGTCTTGGCAGATTTGAGCAGCTAGGATCGGGCTCGTACTAGCGAGCTATTCTCTCTTTTTGTGGTTGGATATGTCTTGTTGGTTTTGATGATTATACACGGCCTAATTCTTTGCCCTGTTTTAGAGCAGGGGCTGTTTGGATGTTTACGGGTGGCCACGAATTCTCTTTGGGGGGAATGTATGTTTTGTGGGCCGGCGTGGAAGGCTTTCCCAGTTTTTCCAGACCCTTAGCAGGGGGGGTAGGTGCGTTCATGCTGGAGGAGTCTTCTGTCTTAGGTGAGTTGTCTCTATCTTCTTCCTCCTCCTTGGCAGTGACGCGAGTGTGTAGTTTAAGATGAATGTCGGGAATGCCAATGCTGTTATATTTGATTGTTTTTGGTAAATGAGTTTTTGGTAAATGAGTTTTTGGTTTTGTGGGCCGATGCAGAACGCTCTCCAAGTTTTTTCAGACCTTTGAGGGGGTCGGGTCGGTGCCTTCCTGCTGGAGTAGTCTTCTGTCTTAATTAAGTTGCCTTCTGCCCTCCATCCCCTTATGGTTATACACATATATACGTATATGTGCACGTGTGCCGTTTTAGCGGCAGACGGGTGTGTGGGCACTTGGAAGTGACAAGAGTCACATGAAACCCACGAAGGTGTTCAAAAACTGGTGCTCAACCACACAAACGTGGCCAACCTTGCATTTTCTATTATATTGCCTATCTATACCTTTTCATTATATATGGCTTGATGATTTATGAAGGGAATGAGAGAGAGAATCTGGGGTCTTTTAAAACAGGACACACACATGCCCCATCTATTCTTGGAGGCCCGAGCGATAAACCTTTTCAGTATGACCACTAGTGGTCGTCTGTTTCCTACTTGAGGGCCTACTCACACTAGGACGTTTTTACTTATTTACGGAGACACACACACACACACACACACACACACACACACACACACACACACACACACATGGCCCATCTATTCTTGGAGGCCCCAGCGATAAACCTTTTCAGTATGACCACTCGTGGCGGTCTGTTTCCTACTTGACGTCCTACTCACACCAGGACACTTTTACTTATTTATGGACTTAATTGCGGTCATCCAGGTCCGGTCGTAAATGTGGACAGATAGTGCGACACTTTTACTTATTTATGGACTTAATTGAGGTCATCCAGGTCCGGTCGTAAATGTGGACAGATAGTGCGAGTTCGCCCCGAGCCTGTTGTGCCCATTCGACATCTGGGGATGGAGGAGATTCCATCACAGGTGCAACTGAAGGAAGTCTAGCATTGTAAGCGGAGCAGGAGCAAAGCCGGTGTGGCAGTTGATGGCATTGAGGCTAGTCCAAATGGTAGGTACTAGAGACACTATGGCAGCTTCTTGAAAACATCGGTGACAGATACCATGTTGCTTGCATGCCAACAGGAAAACGAAACTCAGCATGCTCTTGGCATGCCGAAAGGAGCCCCACTCACAGCTATTTAATCAAGCAAGGGTGGGTGTCCCTGTTAATCACTTGTGGGGTGTCAAGGCCATTATGGTATACCATGCAAGTAAAAAGCAAGCGGGGGGATGGTGCGGCGGATGGTGACATCAAGGCTAAGTCCACACAGTAGAGAGACATACTGACTATGAAAGCTTCTTGGAAACATCAGCAACACCTAGCATGTTGCTGGCATAGCAAAAGGAAATGAAACTCACACTTGGCAGTTATTCAAAGCAAGGCGTACCAAGGCTGGTGAGGCATACCGGGGAGCTCAGAAGCGGGAGGCGAGGATGAATGTAAGACACACATGGATTGCAGTTCTCATGTCAGAGGTCCGCAGTGACCGTGCATCATACCTGTCAGAGCAGAGATCATGTCAGATTGGTATCCACATTTCAGCAGAATGGCATGGCCTAGTGACGATCCTCTGAAAAAAGGGATGCCTGTGGGGCACTGGCATAGCCTGTCTGATCTGGACACGCAGCTGCCCCAGCTTGATCAGATGCAGGGTAGAGAGGAGGAGCAGGCAAATCGCCTCCCAGAGAGGCAGAGATTCACCACCTCCAAGGTGCAGTATTGCAACCACATACTCTTCCTTTGTGTGTGTGTGTGTTTTAAATGATCGGCCCAGCAACTGTTTTCCCACCTGGACGTATAGATTTCGTACTTGAAAGTCTTACCATCATAATACCTTGCGCTACTTTGAAACAATTATGAACGTTTTGGCGACACAGCTATTTCATGGCTGTTCTCTGAGTCGTGCAAGGTCTGTCACGCAAAATATCCTGTACTTGAGCACAGGATACGTAAAATATTACAAAGTGATACAAACCCATTTGCGTTTCAGCACACTTGCACCGTATATTTTGTCTATTCTTGGTGAGATGCCCATTCGTATGCTTTTAGCAGCTCTGCACAGGAAACAAAACGGGAGGGAGGGAAAAGGGAAAGAGGGACGGAAAAGAGGAAGAAAAAGGGGAGAGGGAGAAAGGACAAAGAAAAGGAGGACCCCATTAGATCCAAATTACTGCCCCGTAGAGCCGATGGCTAGAGAATAACATGAAAGACGGTGGCCACTCGAGGGTCAGGATGCACAGAGAACTGTGAAGGGAGCAGATATTGCCTATGGTGGGTGGCTAGGCCCACAGAACAGACAAGACCGGTTAGGGTGTGATCTTGGAAGCAATGCATCCGGTCCGCACAGTTTCCGTCACGTGCTGAATTGTGCGGTGCAGACAGAATCTGACAGATATCAAAGGCAACATGGCTTCCACATGCTAGGTGCACATAGGTGTGGCGATTGCAGTCATATAGGCACTGTAATCCCAGTCCTCTGCGGATAGGGCATGCCATAAGAGGGTGGCATCGGAGACTGTCATTGAAAGTGTGGGAAACAAAGAGTTGGGTGTGTCCTCCGGGACATCCGTTAACATTGGAACAATACAGAGAAGATTAGCATGGCCCCTGAGCAAGAATGACACGCATAAATCAAGAAATGAAAAGAAAAGAAAAGAAAAAAAACAGAGAGTTGGGTGTGTGCGTTTTTTTTACTGTCACCAAGACGACGACTTCTCCACCCAGATGAGTATATCCAAAATTGGAACTGTTACAGCTTTACTTCACATATCTGTCTACTAAAGGAGTGCGCAGAAACAAACCGGGAAAAAAAAAAAGCAGATAGCATAAAGCACAGTAATACGGTTCTAATACCATTGTTTGCTTTTTCCTGTGCAGTTCTTTCTTCTCTTTCCTTGCTTCAGCTTTTTTCATGGTTTCTCTTTGATTTCTTCCTTCAGCCCACCTTTTACTAGGGCTCTCACATACAAGGCTCGCCAGGTGGATGTAGTTGAGCGCGAGCTGCCCACATCCCCGTGTGCCATAACGGCCCAAGTTTCTCTTTTATTTCTTCTTTGAGCTCCCTGAAAGGATTCGTGAGTCTCAGTACCCCTGGTTCAGTCCCAGGTCCCAACCTCGAGTCTCAGTCCCAGATCCCAATCTCGAGTCCCAAACCCAAGTCCCAGTCCTGAGTCCCATTCCGTGTTCCATTTTTGGTCATAGCCACTTGTACAATGTTCACGAATGCTCTCCAGAAACAGTAGTTTTCGTTTGCACCTTAATTACAGATGCCTTTAGTTAAGTAGATCATGGTAGGAAGTCTCTGGTAGATAACAGTTATGGTTTGAAGACCAACGAAGAGTCTATTTTCAGGAAGGCACCACAAGCTTCAGCCAAGATAAGAAAAGGTGTAAGGTATCATCCCACTTTTGAACACTGTGTCCTGGCTGTTGTGGTTAAGAGACTTCTCTCTTGAGGCTATGGTTGCTGGTTCGAATCCATGCTTGCATGGGGGAGGGCTGAGGCCCAGGTGTACGGATCCATAACTGCTGTGGAATGCGCCCGTGGAACTTGTGGGCAATGCTTGGTAAGACCCGTTAAAGTGACCGGGTAGAAGCCCCCGTGGGGGGTCGCGTGCTAATTGGAGCAAAGTGTGTAAGAATTGCCGCATCCGTGTGGTGTTGTGTGTGGTGTGCATTAGTTGGACATTACAGCCTTGCAGGAGTGGGGTGGATATCCTGACCGGTATGGTTCCACTTTTGAACACAGTGTCTTGGCTGCAGTGGTTAAGAGACTTGTCTCGTGAGGCCAAGGTCACCAGTTCGAATCCGTGGACAGCTGAGGCCCAGATGAACAGATCCATAACTGCTGAAAGTGTCAACCAAGCAGCCAGAGCCAAGGAGAATCTGTAAGCTTCCGAAAGCAGCAAACAAAGCCAAGGGAACCAAACCATAACCAGCCGAAGAAGTTTGGAAGGCGGATTAGCAAGTGCAGAAGTCCAGCAACACTTAGATGTCAATACATATGCTTCGTACTTAATGCAGAAGCACTGCTATGGTCTTGTGCGTGGGAGAGACGGCTGAGCGAGTGAGAGTGAGCATTGGGCAGTGTAGTCAACGGTGCTGGGCGCCATACCCATAGTTGTAGTATGAGAGAGAGAGAGAGAACAACATTCTGAGAGACGAGTGGGGACTGTGAGAGTGAGAGCAGAGAGAGAGAGAGAGAGAGCTGTCTCTTATACACATCTAGATGTGTATAAGAGACAGGAGTGAGAGAGAGAGAGAGAGAGAGAGAGAGAGAGAGAGAGAGAGAGAGAGAGAGAGCCTTACCTGCATGTCGAGTTGGACGTCCATAGTTGGAGGTGACGAAGTAGACAACTAACTTTGGTGTTGGCTGCTGAGGCTATTTTTGGACTCAGTACCTCTTGCCTATCTCATGTGTGTGATGTGATGCAAGACTGGTGTTTGAGTGTTCCATGCATGATGGTCTTGTTGCACACCCCTTTACTGTGGCTCTCACATACAAGGCTCATCAGGTTATGTAGTGGAGTACCAGCTGCCGACATCCCCATGAGCCATAACGGCCCACTGGCATGGTATGAAAAGGGGGCGGAGTAAAGGGGGAGAGTGGAATGCACACACTTCTGTTTTTTTTTCAGCACACCTGCACCTTATATTTCGGAAGTAGGGGGGAAGGGGAGGGAGAAGTTCCACACGAGGTGAGGGAGGAGGGAGAAGAGGAAGAAGAAGGAAGTGGAAGGAGGAAAAAATAGAACAGGAGAGAGACAAACTTCACATAGTTCTTAGTACTCATCGACAGAGGAGACGACTATGGAATGGCACAAGAGGCCAGTCAGTATTTGGGCCGCGGAGAAAAATGAGTTGAGGAGCAGGTGGGAATAGGAACCAGATTCCCCGAGGCAGGCAAACCCGGTAGCGCTAACGCAACCCGCGTGGTGAGTGTTGCCGCGAGGCAACGTCTCCGCCCGCACCGGACCAGGGCGGGGAACTTACCATTTCAATTTTTTGAAGAGTGCGCCTCGTGCCGTCGCGGGTTCCGCCATCATCATCAAGGGGGAAGACGGGGAGAGTGATACTCAGTGGGTTCACACCATAGCCTGCACAGCCGCGCCCATGGGCGCGGCTCTGGACCCTTGCACAGTGACAGGAAAGGAACATGAAAAGGGGGAGGAACAGGAAGGATTGGACAGCGCGGTTGAAGGGAGGAAGGGAGGAGCGGACAAAACAGAGAAAGCGGGAGGAAAAGCGAAGACAAACAACGACTGGAGTCACAATCATTGCCAAGGATGAAAGCAATGCGAGGGGTTTGTGAAGAGCGTCCCAAAGGGAGAAAGAGACAAGCAGGACTATCGAATCGGAAGGCAACCCCAAAGGAACTAGCAACCTCCCAAATGAGGTAAGTCCGACCTCCTCCGACTCAAAGCCACAGGTTGAAATCCAGCGTTGAAGACTCCCACGAGCATTCCTCTCGAAGAAAGGACAAGGCGGCTACACTATTACTGGTTTCTAGCAGGCACACACCCCGAAGCGCCCACGAAGCATGCACAACTAAGATAGACCGCAAAGGAAGGAGGGGTTAGAACAGGCAGCAGAAAAGAAGGAAAGGGCGAGCAAATACTCGATAGGAGAGTGACCATCAGTGATCCGACCAGGCGTCAAGGGAGTTACGTGTAGAGAAGCACGGGGAAGACAGCACAGAGGTCGAGCACTATCCCTATTCTTCAGGAAAGGACAATTAAATCAGGAAGGGAACAGTAGCGGCGAGTCCCAACTTCGGATAGAACAGCTCGTCATCAGTACCAGGAAACTATCGCCGGAAAGGACAGACTTGTTACAAAGAAAACCCTACCATTCCTACCACCCCACCCACCACAAACCCATCGCCCATCCCACCACCGCACCTGCGGCACGATCGGAGATAATAGACAGCCTTCCGTTGGTCACCAGAAAATAACCCCCCCCACGAATTTGGAGCTCACCACAGCGGCAAACTCCTGGCACCCGTCTTCCCCCCCACCACATCACCACCCACTACGCCTGCCACCCCTCCGTCTACACCCCCCCCAATCCAATCACCCAACAGGAGATTCTGTTCAGTTAGAATCCTCCGACTCCCTTTCACTACGTAACAGAGACGTGTCCACGAAATTAGAAGGCAGGGAAGTGATCTAAAGAGGCAAGAGGCAACTGTCTGAAACGTGGAGGTCTCGCAGAGAGGAAATCATTTGGGAAAAGGGTAACATCTGGAACACAACGACAATAAAGTACACCCTATAAAACATATTGTGAGATTCACAACAGTCTAATTTTCTCCATCCACCCACTGTCGATTATTATCATTATTAGTAATTTATTACTATTATGTACATTATCATTATTTTCAAAAAAGATATATGTGATAGAGGGCATTATTCTGAACAACTTTTGCCCCGGACGGAAAAGTGAAATTCGCAAGTGATTTTTAGATAAAATTCAAAAACGAAAAAAAAAAGAAGGCATTTTTGTACACGCGTACAAATGCGTAGCACAGGGGCGTACTACGCAATGTCCGCGTACATCGCACACAAAGGGATGCCCAGCCTCAGGGCACTGCCTTTTCCACCCAGATGCGTAGAAAACATAACTGACACACTGTTCGCGTGTGAATATTTGAAATGACTGTGATATTTTTTGCCGTAACGGCTGTTTCACTGCTGCATATTTGACTGCCGCAAGCCTAGCCACACTCCTGTGGTTGAGTGCTGGGTACATACGAGCCTGTCTGCCTTTCGGCACACACTTGCACACTACAATTCGTCTTCTCTCTGTGTGATGCCCGTTTGCATTTAGCAGTTTTGTGTGTCGTAAATTGTCACGACAACAGCCTCTTTTTCCACCCAGAAGAGTAGATCCAAAAGTTGTTTGTGTGTGTGTGTGTGTGTGTGTGTGTGTGTGTGTGTGTGTGTGTGTGTGTGTGTGATTGTGTGTGTGTGATTGTGTGAGTGCGTTGAACTGTGTTTTAGATTTTCACCACAACAGCCCCTGTTCCACCCAGATGAGTAGATACAAAATCGAAGCAGTTGTGTGTGTGTGATTGTGTGAGTGTGTATGCGTGTATTAAACAATTACCACAGCAACCCCTTGTCCGCTACGACCCATAGATACAATAATTGGAGCATTTGTACCATGTGGAAAAATTGTGATATTTTGGTGAATCGGGCATTTGACTGCTCCAGTTTGAGCAGTGCAAGGTGAGCCACGTTTGTGTAGTGGAGCAGTGGATGCCTACACACCTGTTTGCCTTTCGGCGCACTTGCACGTTATATTTTATATGTCCTCTTAATGATGCTCATTCATTGGCATGTACCTATTCTGCACAGGGAACAGTAGGAGGAGAAAGAAGGGAGAAAAGGGGAGAGAAACGAAAGAGGAAATGGCGGACCCCATTCGGTCCTGAATAGACACCAGTACAACAGACTGGCCTAATGGACAGTGGTCACTGACAGGTAGGATTGCGCAAAGAAATGAATGGAGACACAGTGTATTGCCTATGGTGAGTGGCCAAGCCCACAGACTGGGCAAGGTCAGTTTGGGAACTACATGTGGAAGCACAACATCTCAATCGATGACTACAGAAAGTCCTGTTCCACCTTGACGCACATTGAAAACATTGTTCACTTCTGAAGTTCTGAATAATGATTATGATGTCTCTTACTTAATAGCATAACGTTTGCTTGCTGCTGTTGCAGGGTTGGCCACGTTTGTGCAGTGGAGCTCCTAGGGCCAATACAGCTGCCTGCCTTACTGCACAGTTGCATAATGGATGTTGTCTGTACTCTTAGAGGTGCTCATTTGTTTGTACTTAGTATTTCTGCACGGGAAACAGGAGGACAGAAGGACAAGGAAGAGGGGAGAAAGAGGGAAAAGGAAGACAGGGAAGGTAGGATTCAGTTACCTCCCCACTACTCACTGGCAGAAACAGACTGACATGAAGGACAGCGGTCACTGACTTATATTGCACGAAAGAATGCACGGAGAACGGATGTCGCATGCGGTGAATGGCCAGGGGATCAGACTGGACAAGACCGATGTGGGTGTAGCATGTGAACTAAGGCCTCCAATCCACAGTGTCGCAGGCACTGTCTCAAATGGTGCGGTGTAGACAGATATCACCGGCAACATGGTGTCCACGTGTTAGGAACACGGGCGTGGTGACGACAGTTATATAGGCACAGGCAAATCCAGCATTGAGCTAGAGAGAGGACATGCCACAAGAGCACTGAGTCCTTGCCTAGGGGCAGTGAGCGGAGAGTCTTTCTTAGAATCATGCTCATGTGCCACCGACGAAATAAGCCGGCAGGCAGATGAAAACAGGGGCTCGGTCAAGAGAAATTGTGTTCACTGTTGCAAAATCTGAGCTGCCACTGAATGCCCTAGGGTGATAGCCTTTCAGTCTTCTGCACCACAGATGGTTCATGTGACAGTCTGTTTCCCATCTTCCGCTGGTGGATTGGAGCATTGTCCACCATTGATGGGAGAGGTTCCATCATAGATCTGACTGGAGGGATCCCAACTTGGCACGTGGTGCATGTGCAAAGAGGGTGCCATCAGGTATAGTCCACAGTAAGGACACGCACTGTCCATGACAGCTTCCTGGAAAAATTGGTGACGCAAAGCATGTTCTTGGCATGCCGAGAGGGAAGGCAACTCATGCTGACCATTATTTAAACCACCAGTACGTTTCCTAGCCATTTTTCTCAGACGCGGCTGCGTGCACGATGGCAACGTTAGGGGGTTGGGTGCTGGTGCAAAATGGCTGGCGCCGCCAGCCAAAAGGAGGCCCATGCCTGTTCATTTTTTTGGCGTGCAAGGCATTTTGAGCCCCGGGAAAAAAAGTGGCTCGGAATACTGGTAGTTTTAAGCAAGGCATCTCAAGGCTGTAATTACGTATCCGGCAGCAAAGAAGGCGATGACGAGAATAAAGGCAAGAGAAAGACGGGCCACAATCCTCATGGCAGACACTGGCAGTGATCATCTCTGCATTATGGTCACAGCAGAGATTATGCTGTGGACATGCTCTTGTATGGCACCTACATGTTCGTAGAATGGCATGGCGCAGGCAGAGTCTGTCTTGCAATCAGACTCGTTCTCAAACACACTTTTCATGCATGTAAACAGCAATGCAGCATACTGGCGACATGCGGCCACTCAAAACTCAGAGATATGGCTTTCAGATAC
>BFEA01000228.1:1604125-1616473 GCA_003427395.1 Chara braunii
TTTAGTCCACCACTTGCCTCACCACTTGACCACTTGCCCACTTGCCTACCTTCTAGAAGGTCTACAGCTAAGCTTCCAGAACTCACTAAGACTCCTACGCTATAGACCTACAGATCGAACCCCTGCTGTCTATGGACCTACGACAGGTCTACCAACTGCCTACAAATACACAGGTCACAGGTTCAATTCTCGGGGTCTACACAGATACTGTACATGGGTATGGTGAGGTCTAGGGATCGAACCCTGGGTACTGCATCCGCTACTGCTAAAAGGTGAAAACCGTTTCAGTCTCATCCATATATACAGGGGCATCCGTAGAATAGCACCCTTCTCAGACTTGGGGCATGGGTGAGGATCAGCCAAGTTGTCTTCTGAAGGGGACAGAGCTCTGCTGGCGCAGCGGTCTGGTCCTGCCATGACATACAATTCCTACTGTCTTCCCCCGAACACAACCCACCCTCATTTTGACTGCAACAGACCGGAAAGTTAGCTTGTGTACATTCGTTTTTCAGAATGTGTTGTGTTTGGGGGAAGACGCTAGTCGACGAGCCAGATTAAAGTGGACCAAGGCACCCTTATCAGACTCAGGGCATGCATGAGGATCAGGCGAATTGTCCTCTGAAGGGGACAGAGCTTTCCCGCCTCCAAGGTGTGGTCCTGGAATCACATACTGTTCCTAGTCAAGGAGTCCGACTAAGTTCAAAGGAGTGTGTAGCTGATACAAGGGGTCATGTAGACATGCATACCCCTCTGCCCTTGTACGGCAGAGCTAAAGAATTGTCCGAGAAGGTGAGGTATTAAAGTGGCCCCGATGATGATGGACGTGTGGATACCTGAATCCACATCAGTTGAACGACCCTGTGGTGTGTGTGTAGTAAGCTGTCACTGTCACCACAACAACCACTTTTCCACCCAGATAAGCAGATCCAAATTTGAAACAGCTGTACCACTTTAGCAAAACAAATATATTGCATTTTCCTTGTATAGTCCTTTGTTCGCTTTCCTTGGGTTTTCTGTTTTATTTATTGTCGCAGCTCCCCTTCTGCTGTGCCTCTCACGTACAAGGCTCGTCACGTTGGTTTAGAGTGAGTGTGTGCCTCTCACGTACACGGCTCATGAAGTCATATGACCCTGTGATGTGTATTTATGTGTGTGTTTGAGAGTGAGAGTGCGTAAGCCAGCTTGTGTGCGCCAGACTGAGCAAGGCCCAAGCCAGTATAAATGATTGCGAATGACAGAAACCAAATTGCATCATCCCATAGAAAGCCAGATAGTCCTATGCTCGAACTGAAAGCAGATTGCACGAGAAATACACCAAGTAAGAGTGAAGTCAATCGACAATGCAAGCCCACTTCTCGCATCCACCATCAATGTCCCCAATGTAGCTCTCCTACATGACGCTCGGCGCCCAGACTACGATCAGACGACACCTAGACTCTAGCCTCCTAACGACGTCGACAGGTCTTCATGAAGTGCAGCTGCCCGGTGACGAATGAAGGCCCCGACCTCACAGGCCTGCTCACATGCACCAGGTACGAGACATCTCTCTCTCTCTCTCTCTCTCTCTCTCTCTCTCTCTCTCTCTCTCTCTCTCTCTCTCTCTCTCTCTCTCTCTCTCACCGCTCACTGCCCATCACCTCTCCTTCCCACACTGCACCCTCCTCCAGGGAACTCCGCCACACTTCCTCCGGCAAAGAGAGGCAGCAGCCTGGCTAGGGCCGTCACTCATCCTCGCTGCTCCCTGGCAACGTTTTCGTGTGCCCCGCCAGCACTTCCCCTCACTCCCCGACCTTCCTCCAGTGAGCCTGCCCGCGAGCATGCGCTCCAGCAAGAAGAATGAATGAGAATGAGTTGAGCTCATTCTCTTTTGACTTCTCTGGCTGGGCGAGGACAGGTCCTGGAGGCTCAACCTCCATCCCAGTAGCTGCGCACACGGCCCTTCCAGAATTTTACCTGGGGCTCAACTGTAAGTGCCCTGGGCCTCAGCTTCTGCTTCGGGACCCAGTGTCTGTAACCAACTGGCCTGCCAGTTAGTTGAGGGCGCCGCTTGCAGCAACCAACCCACATCCTCTTTCCGCCCTAAATGGCCTGGGTTGCAGGCCTCTTCGATTTTTGTTTGGGCCAGGCTTCACGTAGGGTGGGAGCAGACAGTTGCAACCAGGCACAGACCTTTTACAGCGGGCGCAGACCCCATCCATATGCTGGCCGAGGGCCTTACGCCATGCACTCCTTAACATTGACAAACACTTCCAAAATCAATCAGGGATGTAGGGTAGATTCCGCCTTATCAGGAAAATAATTTTAAGAATAAACGTGAACGTTTTTTGCCCTTAAGCCTTTAGCCTTTTATCCTGCATAAAATTAAATTATTTGTCCCAAAGGACCGAAGCAAAATGCGGCTGTCAAGCAGAGTTGCTGTGACCCGGTAGGGCTGACGTTTCAGTCTGGTCAGGGCAGGCGTGGTAGTTGTTTTCAGATTGAACAAAACGGGTTCCGGCAAATTCCCGCAGTACTGGTGGTTTAACGAAAACCATCCCACAAAGGCGTTTCTGGCTTTAAATTTTAAATTTTCACATTTTCCTTCCCTGTTTCTGAACTTTACTTCGGCGAGTTTTTTCTGGTTTCGAATCTTTCGATATCACTTTTCTACCTTGTCCAGTATAAGCATCCAATTTTAAAAAAAAAGAAAAGAGAAAAGAGAAAAAGATTCAATGCTTAGATTGAATGACCAAAAATGGATACCAAGTTAGAATCCATTTCCGTTATCTTTTTTCTTTTTTTTTTACCGAGATTTTGTTATCTTTTTGGATATCAGCATATACGAAATGTCTTCTTTTTATCAGGTTAATCTCTTCTTTTGATAAAGTGGTGTTTTTCCTTGTCATTTCACTTTATCAGGTTAATCTCTTCTTTTTTTCTCTTTTCTTTGTTTGAGTGTGGAGTCTTTCATCCACTAATTCAAAATTTCTAGCCATTTACCTCTCTCTGATATGTTACCTGTCACAGGTTAAAAAAGCGACCTTCGCTGACCTACTAGGGGCTTAATCAACTTAAATCTGCTTCTCATTGTTCTCAAACTCACAGAAAATTCTGAGTCCCTTTTTTTCTGCAGTCCCCAGTAGAACGGATTCGACCCTTAGATTGAACGATAACAAACAAGGGTACCAAGTTACCAACGCATTGAAGCAGGTATGGGTGAGTGTGGCTCAGTACGGTCGTGCCCTCCTTTTCAAGGGACCTCTTAAGCCACTCCTTTTTTTTTTTTTCCTCCCTTCTTTTTTTTTACTTCTTTTTTTCACCCTTCCTTTTCTTTTCCTAAGGGAAACAGCCTAGAGGTAAACTCTTAAGCCAGTTTCTTTCACCCTTCCTTTTCTTTCACCTTTCCTTTTCTTTCACTGACTGGCCCCAGGTAAACTCAAGAGTTATTTTTCACTCATCTAATCCTACTGGAATTCGAACTCAGGTCTGCATTTCAACAGTTCATCGGTGTACCAACTGAGCTACGCCAGTTGGCACATCTTAAGCCAGTTCTTCTTCTTCTTTTTTTCTTTAAAAAGAAAAAAAAGTGGACCATTTCTCGATTTATGTGTGTCATCCTCGCGCAGGGGCCATGCTAATCTTCTATGTATCGCTCCAATTTTAAGGACCCTCTTAAGCCCATTCTACCTTCTGAACACCCCTAAAAAAGATTGCCTCTACACAAGTAGGCCCCAAACACTGACAGTCAATGGCTGGCCACTGGCATACAGAGAGGACCCACAAGCGGTTAATGGGGAACCCCCACTTTTCGGCCCTGAGTAACCATGAATGATCCTGAAATGGCCTTATGTTTTTCTTATAAACTGAGGTGAAAAATGGGGTGTCGGTTAACCGGCTCTCAGAGGACCCACAGCTCAAAGTACAGGTACTGCAAAATCGGTTGGCTTTGGCAGCAAGATCAATAACAGTGAGGACACCCTGGGCTAAGCAAATCAAATGGCGTTTCTCTTTTTTGCTTTTTTCAGAAAGCGCGATGGCCTTGAGATATCATCAATTGAGCTGAACGACCCCAGGTAATTCAGAATTGTTTTCTTCTGTTCATCTGATTGCATCTGGATTTGAAATTGGGTCTGTACTTCAACAGTTCATTGGGTGTAGCAACTGAGCTACTAGGCCCGTTGGTAAATCGAAAGGGTATATCTCACCCAATGTTCCAGTGACAAATGATTCTTCTTTCGTCTGTCGACCAGCTTATATCAAACAGAGATGCAGATACGCTGGTCTACTGTCGTCATCCGAGTAGAAGGCTCGGTAATTATCGTTGTATCTGGACTGAAAATTGCCCCAAATACCGCTATAATGACCGGATGTTCTATTCGGGTGAAGACGGTAGTAAATCAAATGGTGTTTTCTGCCCTCTGTTACAATGACACATGATTCTTTTGAAGGTTTCTTTTCCTGTCCTATCAACCAGCTGAATGTGGATAATGTCAAAAAAAAAAAAAAAAAAAAAAAAGTGGATAATGTACTATGAGGCCTGCTTTTGGAGGCTGAGTGAGGAAAATGATGGAAGGAAGCAGAGAGAAGACAGGTGCAGAGGAGAGTAAGAGAGAGAGGAGAATGATGTGCTGCTGGCATAGCAGTGAGGCATACCTGCCCGGTGTGGCGGCGGCTGTGACACGCATATCAGAGGATACGGTTGCTTTCTGTCTCTTGGTCGCTTTGCGCCGTGCTTCTGAAGTTGACGTCTTCTGATCCTTATCTTTAAGAAGTGCCACCATGTACGCAGCATCCACGTCCACGAGGGTCTTGCTCCCAAGAGCAAATAGGAGAGTGTCAGAGAGATCCTTGGAGGTTAGATCTTCGACACTCTTGCCGACAAACTCCGCTGCAATATCCTTAATCTGCCGCAGCATCCGTTGTCGTCTCCGAAAGATTGAGGTCGGGTGTAGTTCGTCGAGAGGCTTCAGCCTCCTGCCACGCCTGCCGTCAAGCAGATTGTTTGGAGTGTGTACCTGACTAGAGGAAGCCTTTCCTCCCTTCTCTCCATGTGATGCCAGATGTGATGCTGTCGTATGAGCTCCAGACGGTGAAGAATGTGGGACCGCCACGGACAGCTTTTGCTTGCCTCCAGATGCCGGGGGGGAATTCAGTTGTGAGCCTGTGGCATTTGGTGGGTTTTCAACACCAGTTGACTCTGTGACATCACCTCGTTCACAATCCCGCTCCCGATCTCTGGTTTTCGCACTACGCTCTCGTGGCTGCTCACCTGCCATTTCATGCATTGCACCTTTCACCCCTGGCGATCCAAGAGCAGATGCAGCATGTTGTGTTCCGTTGACTTGGTGCACAAAGGGACTGGCAAACACTGTGTCCATGGGGCTGCTGCACGTCCCTGAAACCATGCCAGGTACAGCCATGGCCTCTCTGCTTCCATCGGCACAAGTCTCCGTACCATCTGTGCCCGCAGTTGTGTCCGTGATGCCACTGGCATACTCCTCCGCAACTCCTGCAGACCCTGCAGTCCTACCTTCAAAAGCAGGACCAGGACACTTTCCCACAGTCGCCGCTTCAGCGGTAGTAGTTGGCTCACCACCAGAGGCTGGAGTCTGACCAACATGTCTGCTGTTCTCTGCATTCCCTGTGGCACTTGTTGTTTGCATCCATGCAGCAGAAGGCATGCCTGTATTGCTAGGTGTGGCCCCGTTAGGAGCCCCTGCACAGCTGGCTTGTGTGCCCTGCGGCCCCCCGGCACCAATATTGCCTGCCCGGGCACTGGATGGGGGTTGGCCAGCATTTGCTGGGCCCATGGTGTGGGGGTATGGCATGGGGGAAGGATAATGACCATAGAATGCAAATGGAGGGGGTGGGAAGGGTGGAGGGAGGAAGGGTGTAGGCTGGATGCTAGCACAGGGGGCGGTTGGAGGAGGAGGGTGAGGAGGGGGTGGAGGAGGATTTACATTTGCCGGCCGAGAAAAAGTAGATGAAGGAGATGCAGCTGCAGCTATTGTAGTGTGTTCTGTGGCACTTTGCTCTGGCACAGGTACAGCAGTGCTGCTGGAAGGCTCTGGCGGAGGCGTAAACGGGTTGTATGAGTGGTTGCCTGGATAGTGCGGGTAGTGCATGAAGGATGAGGCAGGATGAGGAGGATGGCTGGCAGCTGTTTGGGGCATAGAGGAAGGGGGAGAGGGGCCAGCTGCACTCTGCTGCTCGGAAATAGTTGGAGGGTGAGGGGCAGAAGCAGGGTCTGGCACAGGATATGGCCAGGGGAATTGGTGAGGATGCAGCGGCGGTGGCGGTGGCGGTGGCGGTGATGAGTAGAAGTAATGAGGATGATACCCATATTGTGGAGCGTAAGAGTAAGAGTGGTGGTGGTGGGGTGGGGGAGGGTGGTGGGGATGGTGGGGGTGGTGGGGATGTGGGCCCATCCCATAGGGTGGTGGTGGGTACTGATAACCTGCACTGGATGGTTGTGTGGGCATTGCCGTTGGTGTGGCTGCTGCCGTTGACGCAGGAGTTGATGGTGCACATCCATTTCCTGTGAGACGTGCGGGAATGCCTGCCTCCATCGCGAACCCTTCTGCTGATTTTGGTGGCACCTTACCCAGAGAAGATATTTCACCAACCCCCTGGCTCAGAGCTCTTCGGCCACTGCCGTTTTTCCTACCCTGCTTCAACATTTCACAAGTCAAGTTCGTTTGAATATCAAATTTGTTAGGTTTTCCCTTTCTTTCCCCATTTCAAGCTCTCACGAGAACATTCCCGGTTCAACCAAAATAGTAAAATACAGAAACTTCACACACAAGAACTTGACCAGTACACCATTGCCCCGCCCCTCATGCATATTCGTCCAGATCACAAGTCTTAATTAGAATTCGTAATTAAATTAACCCAAAAAAAAACACTTATTATCATTTTGACTTCGTCTCCTTTCCAAATACCTCCGAAAAGGCACAGAGCAGGCACAGAGCAGTTTGGTATACGACAAGTGTGCTCATCCTTGAATGTTATCATGGGACGCTGGACCCAGTTTCCAGCACGTGATGCTCCCCACCAAAAGATCTGAGCAACCTGGGGGAAAAAAAAAAAAAAGGTTTAAAAATTAAAAAAGTTTAAAATGTTCCCTCACTACGGGTTAGGATCTTGGGTACTACTGCCCGCACAGAGTGGAGCTTGCTAGTAGTGCCCCGACGGTCTGTTCGGTAGTAACGTCCTAATGGTCTCAGGAGTGCCCCGATGGTCTGGACTCTGTAGTGCAAAAGCATTGCGAGAAAAAATATATATGAATACAGATATCCCCTGATGAGGAGAAGGCAGCCTCAAAAAAAAAAAAAAAGGTTGATCGCAGGACTTGCCACCCAAGAAAGATAACAGGTATGATGTATCTCACATGAAATGAGCAAGTCATTTTTTGGGGACCATTTCTCGATTTTTGCGTGTCATCCTTGTGCAGGGGCCATGCTAATCTGCTCTGTATTGTTCCAATTTTAACAGATGTCGCAAAGGACAAATGCGCAAGTCAGTTATTTTGAACAGGTTTTTAACAAAGAAGGGCATGCTTACCTTGCACGCATCTCACGCTTCCTTTCCTCCAACAAAATTAGTGCAGTCTTTGCCTCCCGTCATCTTCCATCCTTTTGTTGTCTAGTCTCCCGGATGTCTCATCTAGAGGCATCTCGATCTTCCTCCCTCCACCCATCTTATCATTCCGCTCGGCCTCACTGTACGATCCTCTTGCCTTTGCGCCCTTCACTACTGCTCTCGTCATTGCACCGCATCTCCCACTCCACATCTGCCCTTCCACAGTCTGTTGCCCTTCCTGCCGCATCCTTTGTTGCTCCCGCATTCACTCCCACTGGTGTTGCCACCCCTGGGCCCCCACTTCTGCTCCTATGCCTATTGCTGCTCTTATTTCTGTGCCTGCAATTGCTGCACCTGTCCTTACTTTCACTGGTCGTAACCACCACATTCCACCCATCTCCACCCCCTCACATCCACCTCCCCTATACTCGCCCTTCTCCTCTCCTCCCTCCTGCAATCCACCATTGTGGCCCAGCTGCAGGGTCAGCTGTCTGAGAAGCAGGCCTTATTGCAAGCCTCCTCAAGTCGTTTTTTTACATTTCTTACTCCAATCTTCCACTCTGTTCCTTGCTTGTCATCCACCCCTAGCATCCCACCTACAACTTTCCCCACAGTTTCCTCCCTCCCCTCCAATTTCTATTCCACCTTACCTCCAGCACCAGACCCAGCCCATCGGGTCCCAGCTCATCGGCATTGTCAGCCCGTCGACTTATACTGGTGCAGGAATGGTCGTTCTCCCATTTCCAACAATAAAGACAACCGACCATGCTGATGCCGCTCCATGCGCAGAAGCCGTTCTGTTGCCCATACAACAGCCACCCTAGTACCCCACCCCATCTCATTGCTTCAGTATTTAGAAGTATGATGCACAAGGCAACGTCGATGACTAGTTCAGTCACCAAAGAGGGTCATAGCTTTTGCAAGAGTTCATTTAGAGTTGTAGGTGAATGAGCTCTGGCGATGTCTCGCCAAGCATGCACACTGCCACTGGAAACAATACATCCGGAAGAGGCATGTCACACCCGACTTTTCACCTCTCATCCTAGATGAGTTGCCTGACGTGAAGAGATCGTAAATTGTCACCTCGCTACTTGGGTGTCCTGATCCCAAGCTTCCACCCATGTCAGATAAGCTAAATGGTAACCACCTTTTCAGACCTTCTGGAACACCGCCATTAACGCAAAGATTATTCTCCATAGTTATAACCATAAATCATAGTCATAGAGGACTAACTAAATCCTATCTTCAGCTTAGGGTTTGGTCTTTGCGAGTTCACTCTGATGTCATTCAAGGCAGTCATACCCACTTAGAACCATTCCGTACCTTCCTCTATCCGGCCTATCCGAGGCTGCTACCCAAAATCTCCCCGCTACAGCCTTCAACATATTTTGTGCGGAAATTCCATCGGGAATAAACCTGTGACCTTCCTTGGTCTGTAGTCCTCCCAATAGATACAAGTTCTAAAATCCTAATTACCGCTTAAACCTGCAAGTACCCCTCAGTCCCAAATAATCAGATAGGTTGTCTGGTGACTTAGAAAGGCCTTCGGTACCTCAAAATTTCCCCGCCAGTTACCTCCTCGACTCGCTACTCACTCTATTTGCCATATGGCTAGTCTACTGCGACATGTCAGCCCATCCACCCACTATACAAAAGCACAGATGCAAAAACTTCACCAAATACATTTCCAAATACAAAAAATTGCCGTCTACTGATGACATCTCCCTTATGGTGGACACATCAGACCAAAATATAGAGGAAATCCAAAGACTAATGGACATGTTTTGTGGGCTATCAAACATGGCACTGATGATGGCAGTGAACCGGGAAAATAAAACAAAGCGATGGTCGATTGACAACCATGGAGTGAGACCTCCAGAAGAACCAAAGATGAATTGGCTCTTGCTAGAGAAACCTATTAGGGTACTACGTATGAGATGGGTTCCCTATGGCATGCCTGCGGACAACGATAACTGGTGGCTGAACCCGACTCGACAAAAGTTTTTGAATTGGGATAACAAGCACACCTCCTTAGTAGGAAGAGTAGCAGTAATCAACAATGTGGCGAGGGGGGATTGTGATATAGATCAGCATTGTGGACCCCCATCTAAGAGTGCAGCATCGGTCCTCAAAAAACAAATAGCAGCATGCCTATGGAGAAATAACACAAAGGAAGAAAATATGATCAGTTGGGTGGCATGGGATTTGATAACCCTACCTATGGCTAAGGGAGAGCTGGTCATACTAAACTCTTCTACATAATTTGAAGCATTGTCGCTAAAATGGGTACACAAATTGATCCTTAACCACCCGAACAATATAGTCTAAATTGGCCTTAAAACTTAAAAGTTAAAACAGATTACAATGTTGGCTCCTGAGTCCCCAGAATTTGTTCGCCCTTTAACTTGGGTAGAGAACATATATTGGTCACTGCCGAAGAAGAAAAGCCACTACACAAACAGCCTACCTCAAGAGCAAGAGCTAGAAATGATATATGCATCAACGACTATGGCTCCCTCTACTTCGATCCTAGAGAAAACTGCCACTACCGTACAAGGCCCCTAAAACTAGGTGAGAAGAGATTCTACACCAACCCCGCTTTGAAAATAGGAAGATTTCACATCAACACAGCCAGACCTACTAGGGATATATATCCCCATGGAAAGGTCGTGTGAAAAGAAGGGTTGTGAGATATCTGGGATGACATCAACGACACGTGGAAAACATATGAAGACCTGAAGAAGATATTCAAAAAGCAAGGTGGAAGAAACTAACAACAACAATCCCTCAAGAGTCGAGAATGGTGGGATAATTTTAAAGATGGCCCCGAGACGGTAAAATGAGGCTGGATGCGATCCTTGGAAGGAAGCGAGGGACTGATTCAGATGAAGAGAATGGATTATAAATGAGGGAGGAACGCTGCACAAACCTTCCTGGTCGGACCCCTTCATAAGGATACAAAAGAACCTGGAGAAAGAAGAAGAGCAGATAATATACTGGGAAGGAAAAAGGATAGAGCACCTCCCCATTCACCCGACAGAATGGAAATAGACAAGAACCAGGAGGAGGAATGGGCAAGCATCAACCGTAGGGCTGCATAATCTGTCGGTCAAGTCAACATACAAGATGATCCATACGAAGAAAGAATCAACGGATAAGGTCGGAGACAAATGGGCCAAGCACCTTAACATTGGCGCAAGTGATCTGAAAGGGATCAAGTTCTTTGCCGGCTACAAAAGTGAACCAGCGAAGTCAGCACCTCTGCAATGGCAGAGCGCGCATGTATGCCTTCCAACTAGAAACTGGCTCATAGACCACACCAATGTGGAACAAAAGGGCCTTCTCCTCCCATCGTGCAAATCCCGTACCTCAAACTATCCTCACAGGAAAAGAAAAGAAACATTAAAGCACCTCTTCCTCTCCTGCCCACAGGTGGTTTTGCTATGGAGATGGTTGGACCAGATCTGGAGGTGGCCAACAGGAGAGCCATGGCCATGGGACTGGAAGGCCATCATGGTAGCCCATCTCCAGAGCAAAGGAGGCGGCGGATTTACAGACAACTGGTTCCGGTTACGACCAAAGGTCCTGATATTGGGCATACGGACATCCAGATGTACCTATGAATGCTAAAACCGTCGACCAGATCAGGAAAGACAGTAAAACATCATCAATGACATCCGAACAAACATTTTGGCGGGACGGCAAATCTAACTGAGCACAAAGAGAAGCAATCAAAGATTAACGAGTAATGTGCGGGATGATTGGACAACCCAGAGTTCAGATTGATTGCAAAAGTTGAAGCGATGTATGTAAATCTCAAGGGGTTCATCTGTGTGTTGAACGGCCTAACATTAATCTACCATTCCCAATGAGATCAGCTGCAGACTTCAGTGATCCCTTCACTCCAGTGGACAACAGCAAGGTGGAATTATTCTGGTATAGGTAGGGAGAGACACTTGTGGGATGACATAACACTGGGTATCAGCTAGGTGATTAAATGAAGCAGCAGGCAGGCGATAAAGCAAAGCTGAAGAGGTGAGTTCAGAGAAAACAGACCAAATCGAAATTATCTAATGGGATGCTGGACCCGGTTTCCAGCAGGTATTGCTCCCCATCACTAGATCTGCAGCCATCCACTCTGTAAGGACTCAATCTGAGAGGATCTCTCACAAAAAAGTCTAGAAACAAGTGTGGCCGCAGCAGGTTTGGAGTTTGAAAAGGCAAAAAGAAACACACCAAGCGGTAATGGCAGGCCCCCAGCTCGGAAATGCAAAAGAAATAGGACCAAACAGTAATGGCAGGTTCTGAGTTCAAAAAAGCAGTGGTAGCAGGCCTGACGCTGTCCCAGGCCGTCCCGGGGCGTCCCCGTGCGTACCAGGCTGTCTCTGGTCGCCCTGACGTCCCAGGCCCGCCAGCGGAATGATTTTGAATTCGAACACATCTTCCCGTGAATTCGGACTGAAGCACGGGCACGTCTTTCCCTGAACACAACATACCCTAATAAGGAATGTACACAAGTGATATTTCCGGTGAGGTGCAGCAAAAATGAGGGTGCATTGTGTTCAGCGGAAATTGGTATTGTGGGGGGAGAGAGAGGGAGAGAGGGAGAGAGAGAGAGAGAGAGAGAGAGAGAGAGAGAGAGAGAGAGAGAGAGAGAGAGAGAGAGAGAGAGAGCAGGCGCATCTTCCCCTGAACACAACGGATAAGGAATGTATACGAGTTATATCTCCGGTCAGGTGCAGCAAAAACGATGGTGCGTTGTATTCAGTGGAAATCGGTATTGCGCAC
>BFEA01000228.1:1636970-1665582 GCA_003427395.1 Chara braunii
CTCCCTCCCCCTCTCCCCCTCTCCTCCTTACTCCCTCCCCCTCTCCCCCTCTCCTCCTTGCTCCTTGTGCGGCACCGTTCGGCGCACCGTCCCACACGAACTGCTGCACATGCACATCTTTTGCTTTTTTTTGGGGGGGGTTGAAAAACTACGCGGTATTCTTCTCTCAAATCTTTTTTTTTACCAGACTAGGGTTAGCGTAAGCCAGCGCCTCGCCTCTTAATTTTTTTCATCGGAGCGAGCGCCTGGGCTGTGGGGGATCGCGTTCAGCTGCGATCAGTGCTGCGCGATGCCAAAACCTAGGTTTGGGGTGGCGGAGGGGGTGGGGGAGAAGATTGAGGAAGCACTGAAATGCTTCTGCCATATCCTCGTCCCGATCGGTGTATGCTGGCATTCATGGAGAGACTACGGAGGAAGGAGGAGATGTGTGGTGGTCCGAAGGGCGGGATCTAGGAGCCGCACATACCAGTATGCGAAACCTGTCAGGGACTTTGTCCCCTGGCTTTGATACGAAGTCAGAAGCTGAAGATTCGCTGGGAGATGAGAGACGTGTGTGCATCGACGAGCGCCGGCTTCCGGGAGAGCAACACTAGAGCTTAGTTGTGATCAGTATCGCCCACCATCGTTGACAATCGGCGTCGCTTTGCGTTGCTGATGCTCCTACTTCGGGTGTGGTGTAGCTTGCGAACTCTTCAACCTTGGTTATATTCGCTTGTACAGATTATGAGCATTAATTAGTTCACGTTGGTGTGTGTAGTGGGTATTTGGTTCTCGTTTCTTTGCCCGTGAGCTAGTTAGGGTTCATTCGTTTATTGATTGCTTAGTTGTTTTCTGGGTTAATTTTTGTTGGCCTTTTTTAGCCTTTAGGGTTGGATATGTAGATTTTTTGTTACATTTTCTTTTTGATGGTTTGAGCTGGTTGGTGTTTTAGTATTAGGGTTGACGATGTTAATTAGCGTTAATTAGGGTGTGATGTTAGGTAGAGTTAATTAGGGTGTGACGTTGCAGATTGACTGGTGCTCAGCCGCGGTGGGGTTAATCTAGGCCATAGAGCCTGGTTCATCTCTTTGGGCCGTGGTTATTGATGAGAGGGACGTTGGGCCCATTTCCCAACCTGTGATGATATGATATACTCCTTTTTGTATTAAATAAAAAAAATATTATATTCCAAACATTGCAAGATGGGTCGGGGATCCTTACAATTCAACTCGGAGTGTTTGTAAGCTGACAACTTCAACCTGCGGAGAAACTTGACTACGGGCTCTCCAGTTCCTACACTTTTTTTTCCTTTTTTTCTTTAAAAGGCAAGTTATATTATTCTCTCATCTATTTCATTTTTTCTTGGTAGTACGTATCTATCTCATCCTCTCACACATCTATGTATAGTACGGGGGAACACCAACCAACCCGAATCTCTCCCCATCCCACGAAGTAGGTCGGCACCACAGTTGTGGTGCCACATGTGAAACACCACTTTACCATCAGTTTTCCCTATCACCTATCACACTACTCTTCCTTACCACCAACTAAAGACTACTACGATCTAATCCACGAACTACAGAAACCTCTTGCCGTCTGAAGTCGGCCTGAGTCGGTCGATGGAACCCAAGTTCCGAGTCACCATAACACTCTCCCGCCGGCCTCCCTGATGACCTCCTGCAGTTAACTTGATTGATGATGTACATGGGAAACAGGTTCAATGCAAGGGTCTCTGGGATTGTTTTTATTATTATGACTAAAAACGATTGAGGGCCAACAGAGTCATCCCTTTCCAATGCGCACACCGCACACCTGGGTAGTGGCCAAGTCATCGGATCCCCATTCGTAATTTTTGACCCATGGCGCTCCTACTTGCGCCGCACCTAGTGATAGATCTCTTGCGGTAGCTCATGTGGAGGATGCGAGCTTTCTACCAAGTTTCTCTGCAACTGTCATTCTCGACTTTTCCCTTTCCCTCCCCTTCCCCACATCGTATATTTTGTATCGCTAGCGCAGGCGACAGTCGTGCCATCTCCAATCTTCTTTCCTTTCCTCTCCTTTCTTGCCCTATTGGTCGTTCCCCATCCTATCGATTGCTCTACGGGAAGAATTTCTTATTGCTATGAATTCCCCTTTACCCCCTCCCCCTCCCCCTCCCCCATGCGATCCCACCCCTCCACAATCATTGTCGCATTCATTGTTTGCCTCAACATCATTGCGAGCGCTTCCTTTCTCACCTTTGTCGTCCTTCTCAGAATCGCCCTTGCCTCCTAGCGCGCTTCAATTCGCTCCTCCTTCCCTAGTCTCTCGGGCCTGCGGGCTTCAGACAATTCTCGGGTTCCTATTTCGCAACAACATAAAAATTTTCCAGAATTAAATAATCATTCTATAGTAAAGTTACACTTCTAAATTTTAAGTTTTCATTCCATCTTAAAAAATATCATTCCAATTTTAAAATTTTTTGTCTTACTTGAATTTTTTTTTTCCAAGAATGAGGTATCCCTTTTAATTTGAACTGCATGCTAGAGATAAAATGAAAGTCTATAAAAGATCATGAAATATTTTAATTGGACTGTCATTCTAAGTAAGGATTTTCAGTCATAAATAGGTTAATCCAATCTAAATTAGAAGATATTTGTTGTAATGGAATGAAAATTTAATTAAAACATTTCATTAACTTGTTCAGACTTTCATTCCATCTTGAACACATGGATGTAGTTGGACGAGAAAGCTCATATTTATACGAGAATTTATCAAATAAAACTATAAATTTTATAATTGGACGCACATTGGAATTATAATTTAGAAATATGAATGATATTTTTGTATAAAATATTTTTTTCAATTTTTATTTATCGCGGGAATTTTTCTTTTGAATTACATCCTCAATTGCGTGAATAAAAATAGTCATGTCGTGGATGATTTCCCTATGGGAAGCACTGAAAGATGCTGGTCAATTGCTTGTTGGAAGTTATGTCTTCAATGACTCTGATTTCTTAACAGCCATTTCGTCAAAACGGACATATTATATTTTTTTGAACGAAATCAAAACTGAGTTTTTTTGTTAAAATCCAGTCGGAATTTTTGGCTCATGGGGGTCCGGCATTCCCCCCAGGAGCCAAAAATTTCGACCGGATTTTGGTCAAAAAACTCAGTTTTAATTTTGTTCAAAAAATATAATATGTGCGTTTTGACGAAATGGTTGTTTCTTTGGCAAATCTTGGCCACGAGATAAGTATTCCGCTGAAAAGTCTGGTCCCTAGACATCGGATACTACGTGCTCTCATTTTTAGTAAAGGATTATTATTTAAGACTCTCGAACGGAGCGTTGTTTATCTTGGCCCCCTACGACTCTGCCCCTGATGATGATTGGTCAAAGTCGGTGTCAATCGAAACATATCGGGCTCCACCGACTCATGCTTCTTCGTGGGTGATCGAGGCGTCTGCTGACGCTTTCACATCTGTGGTGACCGATGGGCTTGAGGTGAACTTCACGATGTTGTACACAATGATTTCTTAAAGTTCAATCGTTCGGGCTTCAAGATCACTCATTGCGCTCTTGCTATCTCCAGTTATTCCTTCCTCTCTCCTTTCTCCTCTCTTTGTTTCGTTTTTTTTTTGTCTTCCTCTCCTTCCTCTTTCTTCGTTCTATTCTCCTTTTCCTCTCCTCCTTCCCCTACTTCCCCCTTTCTTCCTTTACTACAACTTTTATTTATTTTCCCTTGTTCGCCTCTTCTTCTTTCCTTGCCTCCGTGATTTTTTTCTCTTGTCTTACCTCACAATGGAATGACTTAATTTTCTTCTATGGGTTCTTGACATTGTCATCTTCTGGTTGCGCGTCCTAAGGATCTTTGTTGAAGTATCTTATGGTGTCATGTGCTATGCTATTGCCAAGTCTAAACGCGAGGAGCAAAATAGGCGCTCTAGACAGCCTAGACGTCATCCCCCTCGCTAAGTCTTTCTTAAACGATGACTACCTTTCCAAGTTGTGGTCCCATTAGGGAAAATGACCTCAACCACAAAGCTTAGGGGTCCGAGCGAGGGTAAAAACATAACATTTGGGCTCTATGGGCTCTAACGGATAAAATAATAAATAAATAAAAACTGCGAAGTTGAAAGGAAGGACGTCGGGGAAAGCGACGAAGGAAGAGTGTTCACAGTAGTGCCTCTTGGAATGCATTTGTGAAGAATTATCGATAGCCTCGTTGTTGTTTTTTTTGCCCTAAGTTAGCTTTAGTGCCCTGCCAACGAGAAAGGGCGTTTTCCACCAACAACTGACACTTGCAACTAACGCAACACTCTCACATGTACTCAAGATTCTTTATCCAGGTGCTTTTACGTCCAAAACGTTGTTGTTGTTTTTGCTTTTTTTTTTCCCCCCTACAACCGTGTTTGCTGAGGGTTGTAACGCCTGTTGGAAGGGCATATTCTCACTTGTTTTCAATGTTCTGTATCCAGTTGCTTTTACGTCCAAAGATTTTTTTTTTTTTTTTTTTTTCAATTATCGTGTTTTATTGAGGGCAGTAACACCCTTTCGCAGACTCTCAAGTGTAACCAATGTTTTGTATACAGTTGCTTTCAGGTCCCTAACGTCTTTGTTTTTTTCATTTTCTTTGATGTTTTTTTTTTTTTTTTTTAACGGGTACCAGAAAAAAAAATACAACGGAACTCAAGCTCGATAAAACTCGATGCACTGTGAAATTCAAGGTCGGTAAAAACAGGCTCGGAGGTAGTGGTGGTTTAAATCCCTTCTTCCTCCTTGTCGCAATGTTTTATCCATAATTCGAATTTACAACTTCGTTGCATGCTCTTGTCATGCCTGCGGCTCATGCAATAACCTTGGTAGCAATCGTGCCACTCTAGTGTGGTTGCAGGGCGTGTCGCCCAGTCTAGTTCCTTCTTTCATAACCACTCATGTATTTGCTTCTCTTTCCACTCGCCGATCTCTTCCACACTCATTCTCCCTGTTTTTTTCATTGCATTTTATACTTATTTTTCTACGTCCCTTGTCTCTCAGTGTTCCGGATATTTTTTCGATCCTCGTTGCTAGAGGACACACTTGTTGAACAATTGGTTGTCCAATCCTTTGCTTTTCCCCTTTTATTGTGAATCATCACGAGTGATCTACTCGGGTTGCTTCTCTCTCCCGAAATATCGTCACCTAGACTTTGTTATAACCGCACCTATGCTCTGTTATAGCTACAACATGCCAGGGCATTTCGCTCGCGACGGCTCTTCCGCCAATCTTAATTTTTGCAACCCCCTCTGGGCTCCTGCTTTTTCACATCTACCATCATCTTCCTCTGCCGCTGCTAAGCCGCTCCCTTCGCAAACTCCCCTCCTCACTTTATCCCCACCCCCAACCTAGTTGGTCAACCCCAGCCCTTCAGAGAGTCCTGGACAGATGTTAGTTACTCGCCAACCACGGTGGAAGATTAATCAAGAGAAGTTGGATTACGTTTACAAATTTATGGCTCCAGAGCTTGAGGTCAGGCAAGAGGCGATTCGTGAGAAAGAAAGGTTGCCGAAGGAGGATGAAGAGAAAACGAGGATCAAAGAAGTTGAGGAAAAAGCTATGAGGAAACTGAAAAAGCGACAAAAAATTGAAAAGAGAATTGGTTCTATTGTAGGGTCGAAGATAAATTATGCGTAAAATTGTTTATAGGGAAGGCCGATCCGGTAAGGACATCAGACATCCCTTCTGAGAAGCTTCGACTTAACGAGAGTGTAAGACTGCAGCAAAATGTTGCAGTTGAGAAGGAGCGGCTGGAGAAACAGATCGAAGTTTTGCGGTACGAGCTTAAGGTTACTAAGAAAAACATGGAGAAACTGACATGTTTGGTGAAGTGGACGGGAAATACTATGACGAGAACGGGTGTTGGGGTGTGTATCAATAGTCCTCCGGAAGCACCGATGAGAGGTAAGGCCAAAGTGATGGGTATCCGTACACCGACTTAAAATGATTTCCATAAGTTGTTCAAAGCCTATGATACCGTTAAGGAGGGCAAATGCATCGCACATATGGAAGCTCAAGCCCTAAGGGAGAGATTTGAACATGCCGTGGCGAAGTTGGTTAGACAAGGACGGACCCCTCGATCAAATCTGGCCAAACGGATGAATGAGGTTACTGATGACGAGGAGCACGATCTAAATGGTCAGCATGAAGGAGGATTGGACGATCTCACTCCCACACCATCTCCTCCGAAGAGGACTTATGGTCGGTTGGCTTCCAATACTGTGGCACTCAAGAGGGCATAATTTCTCAAGGAAACGAAAAAATACCTCAAGTGTTTGAAGAAACACGCACTCTAGATTCTCTGCGGGAAAGAGGGCATTACCTTCGTAACCCGCGAACAAGGTATTAATGAAATAGCAGAGTTGCCGGCCTCTCTGGCATTTGACCTTCAAGTTCACCCACCTCCCAAGGTAGATCGTCCTCCATCGGATTCAGAAGCGGAGGATACAAGGAAAAAAGAGAAGGAGGTCGTCGGTGCTCAAGGTACGGAACGCGTATCAAATCTATCTTACTCACCGACATTATGCACTATGATTGCATTGAGGACTCTGTAATCATGGCACATCCGTAGAGTAGCTCCCTTCTTTGGCAAGAACAAAATTGGCACACTGTAACACAAAATACTAGACCTTTCATACATCATACCCGAGCTCGTCGGTTCCTAACATTTCATGAACTATGAAATGATATTCCTAAGTCGGCGAGGGAAATAATACGCGCGGTTTGCACCAAGGTATTCCTAAGTCGAAAGGGAGATGAAGTGAAGTGATGAAGGTGAATATGAAGTTGTAGAATTATTACGGAAGTGATAAAGAAAATATTTAGGGGTGAAGGGGGTAGGAAGAGTTTAATAGGAGTGATGTGGAAGTAAAAGAGTCATATAGAGGAAATTAATAAATATTGATAAATAAAATATGTATGAGAAGTAAAAAATAAATGAAGGGGAGGTAGATGAATGAGAACTAATTACATCAAGAAATATGAACCTTGTGAGTGCAAGCATGATAACACTAAGTGAAATAATTAACAATACAACTATTATCATTTAAACAAAAGTTTGCTAAATCAAGTAAATCTAAAAAGTTTTTTACACTCTCTTTTACGTTAACTTTTTTAAATTGTGTTAGAAATTGATAAGTATGTAGCTAATATCGAATTTCAACAAGAAAGAAGAAAGAAACAAGTACTTTATGCGAAACGTAACATCAACAAAAAACTTTGAACATCATCATGAGAAGGGGAAAAAAACTAAGAGATTTAAAGAATTATAACAATTATTTTTTAATCACTGTAACCTATTTGAATTTCTGTCTCATTAGGGAAAAAAATGAGAAAAAGTAAAAAAATAATAATAAAAAAATTGAGTCATTCTCAATAAGTTTTTCATTCCTTATTTTTGTCATCTCTCAAAGTTAAATTTTCTTTAACAATCCAATGCAATATTAAATATCCTCTTATGTGACTCCAAGTCATCGAACGCATACTTCAATAATGATGAAGGTCAAAGTAAGTATTATTTTTTTTTTACCCCAAAATAGTATTCAAAACTGAAACAAAAATTAGGTTTTCCTATGCAACTACGAGTTACAGTGGCAAGCGGTAATGAGCTATGAAATAGGTATAAGATCTTTAAATACCTTAAACACATTTACCTTTACTTATTATACTGAGCAAATCAATCAAAATAATTCACAGAATAACATTAACGACAATAAAATATTATACATTTTGACGTGGTCAACTTTTTATTTAAAATTATTTGTCACATATACTTCGAACATTAATCCAGCATAGGGGAACTTTTTTGTCATTTCGTCTGAATCCGAACACATCAAATTCAAAGACTTTCTTTAGTATTTAGAACTTTTTATACAAAGACAAAAAGAAAAAATATATTTTATAGATATGGTTCATTATAAAGTGAAGGTTTTAAACCAAAGTATAATAGGTAGAGCAGACGACCCAGAGATCAACCGTCGACTTAATATCAAATTTATAAGTTCTTCATCAATACAAAGTTTAATCTCAAATAAAACACTACTGAACGTTCAAAATTGAAAAATGAACTTTCATGTGATAAGTCATCGAAGGATACCACATACTTAATAAAATTAATTGACAGTTGAATAAAGGATTATAAAAATGAATGTCACATGTAAAAATTGAGAATCATATATAACGAGGACACATGTATATACCATAACCTTGCGACAAAGAAAGAGAAAGTGAGGACATATTTGTGCAGCAATGCGCTGTAATCTTGTCACACTAGGACTATGATTAAAAAAGCTATGACGTATCACTATACATAAGTAATTTTTTATAAAAAATATGGGAATAAAAAAATGCATGTACTTACACTCAAACTAAAAAACAATGATAAAGGGAAGTTCATAGGGTACCTTGTGCTTCTCTAATGTATTGTTGAAGACCAAGACATCATTAAGGTGAAGGTCAAAGAATTTATCGAACCAATTTGTCAATTTTATTCATTGATCTTTGAAAGATTATTGGTTATTTGTAAGTTAAAAAAGCATATTATTAAAATCATTAAGTCTTGCTTTACTACTTTCCACATGCACAAAAGACAAAAAATATACCGGTATATCTTTCTATGTCATGGTGAAAGATGCTGACTCATTTTGCATATTTAGAGAGTGTATTAACTCCACTACTCTCTATATGTTGTCGAATGCATTAACTCTTACACACATGTAAGGCTAACGTTCTCTCAACCTCATCATGTGTGATTGGTGAAAATATTAAGAACTCATAATTTTACTCCAACAAAAAGAGGTCAATCGTTTCCCAAACCAAGTGTGACGATTGTACGTCTTACAACGCAATTGTAAGAGGATAGTGTTTGAGTGAATATATATTTGACCAACCCTAGGGAGTTAACACCATATATAGGGGGAACGGTGGATCCCTCTCGAGTTGCTAATACACTTATGAAAGTTTTTACGGACAACTGAAATATTATACGCAAATCAATTGAGGCTATAAATTATTAAATGTAACTTAGAGTACGCTAAACCATATGTCAAATTGTATGCACATGCAGACACACTACTTTGAAAAAGTGTTTTAACAAATATACCGGTCGGTTTATGTAATGCAACAAATATAGCAATTTAAAAAAGTTAGCAAAAATATTATTTTTAAAAGTTGTCACACAAATTTACAAACCATTTTTATGTTTGCGATAAACATATCAGATTGTACCTTTGTTCATAACTTAGGAATGAGAAGCCTTTGACTGTTTGGCTAAGGCTGAGCAGAAGGATCCTTTATTATTATCAAAGGTATCACTCGATAAATCTACGTACAAAATTTATTAATAATTAGTGTTTTTGCACCTTTCATGTATACTTACCATAATACATGAGCGGATTTGTATATTTGGTACGATTGTTTATTCGAACGTATGTCTCAACAAACCACTTTTTTATACCACAAATAATATAACATTTCTCAACTTATCAAAAATAATCAATTTACTTAAAATGTTAAAATATTAAATGAAGTACGATCCAATGTTTTTTTTTTTTTTTTTTTACTTTCACATCATCCAAAGTCGTTTTTATTTTAACTTTCACGTCATTATAATGAAACTATTTTAAATATTTTCCTTCACAGTAATGGTCAAGTTGTTATTTGTCAACGATCTTCGAGATCAATAGCTAAGTCTGTTCGCTTTAGCGTTTGTTAGGCAGTTCAGAACCCTGACGATTATGTCACCTCGTGAGCATATCAACCCTCATAGATGCATGCGGGTTGCGGGTCCTTCCGGACCATCACATAGGAGTTGGTAAGAATGACGTAACTTTTCTTTTTCCTAACATCCACCGGGTCTGCTACCAAGAGTGATACAAGCACCCTTACTAACAACACGGTACTGATGACTCTAATAATAATTGTGCGGAGTTGTACCTGTTGGAAAACAGACTCCGAGTCAATGTTCCTTATACAAAATATTAATATAAAAAAAAAATATTGCAAGCAGTACCGCTAAATTTGAGGAGGGTCTTCCTCTTCAACCTGTCCTCAGGCCCCCTGATAAGTTAACTTTTCCTAGCCTCACCCCCTCTTCTACACCTGTCTACCCTTCTCTCCTGTACCATTGTAGTTTCACAATGTTTTGATCCGAGAGGGGAGATCGTATAAGAAACGTTATGAGGCTTTTAATAGGATTCTTAAGTTGATATGAAAGCGCAGACTGAAGTCCTTCTTTTGGAGAGTCTTACCCCCATCCTCTTCTTGCCAATTCAAATATGTCATTTGACCACCCTTGTTGGCCCCCAACTAATCAAAATATAACTTTCTGAGTTTTTTGTATTCTGTTGTTGTGATAGTTAGTGTGTTTTGTCTAATATTGTCGATCATTGGACTCTTTATTCTGATTTGATGACTTAACAGATAGTTTCGGAGACTTTTTTCCCCTCCACCTTTAGCCTCTCCATAGCATGCATGCATTGTTTCTACCACAAATCTTGAAGTATTATCTTCTTGCTGAATGTAAATAAGTTTATTGCAGAGGTCGAAATCTCCAACAGTCAGGAGGAGGGTTTTATAGTCTTATGTCAGTGGTCAGTCTTGGCATGTTCCTCATTGCCTCTTAATGCAGCCTCACCATCACCAGGTTAGAACTAAGTATGAGAATTGAAAAAATATGTGTTCAATTATTTCCCTTATTTTGCGAGTATGGAAGACTTCCTAATATAATTTACACAGTGGAAACGCAATACCTTTTTTGTTAAAGGTGTGAATGGTCTAGCAGCTAGTCGTTAGTGAGGAGACATATGTAGGCTATTTATCATTGTAAGGTTAGGCTACCAGAGTGACCCGGGATCACTTGCCCGGCCGGGCCAAAAAAATAAAAATAAATAAAAATAAAAAAAAATATTTTTAATGTTTATTTTTTATTCTAAATTTGGTGAAGAATTTCGATGTCACCCAGAGGCAAAAGTTGTTCAATTTTTTTTTTTTTATAACATAGTTGTTTTTGGGATTTTTTTGATTTTTTTTGCTGGGACCTTCCCTGGTCCTTGCACGGGCTGGCCACCCGGGACCCGGGCGGCCCGACTGGTAGCCTAGTTGTAAAGAGTTCAATGATTTATTTTTAAAAAAAAGTTATCTCTAAAGTCGGGTAAAATAATTATACATCTCGTGGTTCCTAACGACACAATGAGTCATCACTAAATACACGCTTTTGCTTTACCCTAAGGGGTTGTCACAATCTTGAAGGGGCAAATTCGTTTCGAACTATCGATCAACACATAGCAAGTTTTACATATCGCATCAGAGTTGGGTCCAATGAGAAGGGCATATTTACATTGAAATTTTCCAAAACATTTTTAACCTTTATCATGATTAAAACACTGTTTTGTTTTTAGGGTAACTAGGGCACAGTCATGATTTTAGTTTTAAATTCACTTTAGGGATTGCTCGAATACAACACATTTTTCCCCGGTCCTAAAGGTAGCTTGTATACATTCATGATTTTCCTTGCTTTAGAGCAACATTTACAAAATCTTGAGTGAAATGCATTTTCAAACTGAAACTGTGACCACGCCCTAATTTTTTTTTCTTCTTCATATTATTGTTTTATTTTAGTAGACGTATATGTTTCTCGCAACCTTTTTTTTTCCCATAGAGTTACAAAAAATAAAACTACTTAAATTTTACAATTTTGTTGGGTTCGGCACAACACGACATGTAGGTAAATTCAAGGTCGGGAAAAAGAGGCTCAAAGGTAATGGTGGTTAAAAAAATAAAAAATAAAAAAAAATACTTGCATTATTTATTTTTTTAACAAAAATATCATTTTTTATTATTTAGGGTATAGTGTCAAAGGTGAAACATATACAACCAACAAGTACAAAGATTGCAAAACCCTCCAACCTAGTTTTATTTTTATTTTGTTCATATTATTCTTTTGTTTTCGTAAACGTATATGACCGTTGCAACCTTTTTTTCTTCATAGAGTTACAAAAAAATAGAACTACGTAGATTTTACAATTTTGTTGGGTTCGACATAACACGACGCGTAGGTAAATTCAAGGCGGCAAAAAGAGGCTTAGAGATAATGGTGGTTGAATTTTTTTTTTTTTAAGTAAAAAATTACTTGAATTGTTTCTTTTCCAATAAAAATAACACTTTTTACTACCAGTCGGGCCGCCGGGTCCCGGGTAACCAGTCCGTGTAAGGATCAAGGAAGGTCCCAAAAAAAAAAACAATCGAAAACAAAGTATGTTATGCAGAAAAATAAACTAAGCAACGTTTGCCTAAGGGTCACATCGATATTTTTTAGCAAATTTAGAATAAAAATTAAAATGTATATATATATATATATAACGGTATATATATATATATACATGGTTACCGGCGTTCGCAACGGGCCGAACACCCGAACCCGAACGCCCGAACGTACGGGACCCCTTCAGGAGGCGTTCGGCCGTTCGTGCCGAACGCGGAAAAAAAAAAAAAAAAAAAAAAAAAAAATTCAAAAAATTCCGAAAACAAACTATGTTATGGAGAAACATAAACTAAACAACATTTGCGAGGGCACTACATCCAAATTCTTTACCAAATTTGAATAAAAAATCCAATACTGAAAATAAACACAATGATAAAAATAAGAAAAAATAAAAAGAGAATTAAAAYGAGTGAGTGTGCCAGCACCTTTTTGACATTGCCATCTTTGCCGATTTTTAATTATTTTTTGGCATTGACAAATACCTTGAAAATTTACAGATATGTAGTTTACATAATCAATAACGCATTAAAAAGTTTTCAAAAAATAATAATTTTTTTTAGGCCCCGAAATAAAGTGAAAACGAAAAGTTAAAAGTGAAAAAAAAAAAAATAGTACCTGATCGAGCACGTTTTGACACCCCCATCTTTCACAATTTTTAATGTTTTTTTGGCTTAGCAGAATGACTTCCAAATTTATACGCGTGTAGGTTACATCATAGAGAACTCACAAAACAAATTTGAGAAAACAAAACTTATTTTTAGGCCTCGAAAGATTTTTTGGCGGGGGCCAAACCTGGAGGTGTTCGGCCCCCGAACGCCCGAACGTTCAGGGGCCAGCCCGGGGGCCCCCGAACGTTCGGTCAGGTAACCTTGTATATATATATATATTTTTTTACTTGGGCGGGCAAGTGACGTCGGCCCACTCTGGTAGCCTGAACCTTTTATTATTTTGGGTTCAGTGTCAAAGGTGAAACATATACAACCAACAATACAAGGGTTGTAAAACCCTCCAACCTTGTATCCCAGATGGAGCCCCACCTTTATGCAAATAAATTTAAAAAAAAAAAAAAAAAACTTTATTTTCAGAGTTGAAAAGAAAAAAAAACACACGTAAAACTAGTTAGACAACAAATGACACAAAGTATTTAAAAGGTCAACTATGACTTTACAAAGAGATTGCATTGCAATTTTGATTTTAGTATTCGTTTTTAAAGTTGCGCCCATCGTTTGGAGGTTTTTTTTTACATATTTTTATTTTTTAAATAAGCTCCTCATCTTTCAACGTAAAAAATACAACCTTTTGGCACTATAAACGAATATAATGTTTATCAAGTTAGTGTTATCCATATACATTGCCCATACATTATCCTTACGTGAAGACAGTAGCATTTGTGCGATTAACTTTCGGCACCTCACCCTTCTAACCAAGCTATGGCCCGAAAAGCAGCAAGTAAAGGACCTACTTAGGTAGAGTGACATTGGGGGTTGGAGAAAAAAGTTGGTTGCATCATATTCCATTATTATTTCATGTCATGACCAAGTCGTTGAAAGTTGTTAAGGGTGGTTCCGCACAACATTATCAAATTATAAATGTTTGGTTCAACATGAAGATTATGAGAGTCTATGAGTTGGGAATCACACATTGTGATGTTATCGATGATAAATAATTGTGTAATACACAATTATTACTTGTCCTCAACTTTCCCTGACGTGGAACAAATGAGCCTAGTATTTAATAGTCATCCTTCATTTGCTATGTGGTGTTGACAGTGTGCGTACGATATGAACTTATGTGTGTGCATTTTAGACCCTAATCCCTTATTTCGTTGTTGTGATTTATAATTAACAATCAAATGTATGTAGGAGCAAAATAATTACAAATGTTATTATCAACCGGAACATTATTTTTTACTTTGCAATTTAATTAGTATTTTCTTACAAAAAAAAACAACGTACGTACGTTGTATTCGAATACCTTCAAACTACCTTCTAAAATTAAAATTTTAGAAATTATTTTTTTTACCGAATAGAGCCGACATCAAATACAATGTACGTACGCTTTATTCAAGTATAACGTATGTATATCATATTAATACTTTTTAAATTTTAAACTAAAAAAAAAGAGTTGTACAAAAATGCAATACAAACAATTTTTGCATGAGGGGCTTGTTGAGATACACAGTCAAATCCAACTTAAAAAAAAACGAGGATTAATCTGTACTTTATTGCAAGGATATTTTTTTTTTTTTTTTTTTTTAGAATTTCAATTAAAATAAAAATAAAAAACGTACGATGTACAAAATTAAATGCAAACAATTTTTTTTCGAGGATTTTTGTTAAATTCCCAACCAAATTCGAGAAAAAAAAAATAGCGATACTGGAGGTTTCTTGAAAGTTATGCCATAAAAGTCGTTTTATAACGTACGTACATTGTATTTGAATACAACGTACCCCGTACATTCTATTCGTATACAAGGTACATATATTTTTTTATGGTAAAAAGGTAGGCTATTTAGTCTACATCTCATCAATCTGTTATGACAATTTTATTTTTATACATTTAAGGGAATCGAGGCTATTCATATGACTATATCTTAGTGTAATCAGTGTTAAACATATTGGTCCTCATGTGTTATGCAATTAAATTATCTTCCTCTCTTTCATAATGGTATGAAACATGTTGTTGTACGATGTATAAGTCTATTAAATACAAAATATATAAGTGTTAGTCACTCAGAGTGGTGCATTATCTTACATATTGAGAAACCTTACAACAACAAGTTTAATGAAACTTAAGTGGTTGTCACGATATCCAATCTTTCGGGTATATCCCCAACGAGCTACCGATGTACATACATTAATTTTTACTTGTTATGGTAAAGGTTTATTGACTAAACGTATTTGTCTAAACACAAATGTATTGAAAAATTTAATATTGTAAAAATGAAAGTAAAAAAACAAATATCTATGGTATAGCATCATATTGTTTGCAACAAGTCATTGCTAACATTATCAGTCCTCACCGAATACCTCTAACAGAATAATTTTTCATAAAACTGTCAAATGAAAAAAACTTTTATTTCAACAATTCTTCATCTTTCAAAATATCATTCCATACTATAAATTTTTATATAATTTTTATTTTTTTTGTTTTATGTGTCAATATTCCTGTAGGCACGGTAACCGGCGTTCGGGACGGGCCGAACGCTCGAACGTATGGGACCCCTTGGGGATGCGTTCGGCCATTCGGATCGAACGCGGAAAAAAAARAAAAAAAAAATCTGAAAAAAAAAAAAAATCTGAAAAAAAAAAAATGTTATGGAGAAAAATAAATTATACAAGATTTGCCTGAGCATTATATCCGAATTCCTTACCAAATTTGAAACAAAAATAAAATACGGAAAACAAATACTAATAATTAGTAATAATAAAAATAAATAAAAATAAAAAGAGAATTAAATTTAGTGAGTGCGCGAGCATGGTTTCGACAATGCCATCTTTGGCGATTTTTTATTTTTTCTTGGCACAGCCAAATGCCCTGAAAATTTACGGATGTGTACTTTACATAATACAAAACCCACTAAAAAAGTTTAAAAAAATAATAAAATTGTTTAGACCCCGAACCAAAGTGAAAACAAAAAGTAAAAAGTGAAAAAATACGTGGGCGAACACGGTGGAAGATTTTCCAAGCAACAATCGCAAGTGACAAACATCACTGTGAGACATGCAAGACAAGACAGATGGGACGAAGAAGATGGAGAAATAGAAAAACGAATCCCTCGAGCGCCGTCAGCTCGTATAATATTCAATGAAAGTTGAAAGTAGGTAAAGTGGCGCGAAGCGCCATAGCATGAAGCTAAAAAACTAGCAAGTACCCTACGAGTCTCGGTCGGCAGCTAGTGAACCGGCCATCATCAGGGGTGGCGCTGGTGACAAATGTGAAAAGAATCCTACACCATATAGTAATGATAGTAAACCAAAAAATCCGTCCGTAGTACCATCCTAAAAGATCCAACAACTGGACCGATGTCCGGAATAGTTGTCCCTAGGAATAGACCGCTAGCCTAAAACAATAGCCTGACTATACTTTCCACCTGGTAAAACATTGGACCCAGGCCGACCAATCGCCTCCAACCTTGGTATTAAAAGTCGTAAGGGCATCATCGAAAACCTAGTCAGGAAAATCTCTGGCCCGAAGTTTCATCTTAAGACTGAACAAGTAGGCCGCCTCAGTAGCCAGTAGTGTGCCCATGTTATATGCCTTGTGGAAAAAAAAATAAAGAACTGCAAACTTCTATTGTTTGCTGCAGAAAGAATTATAATTTTGCAGATTTTGAAAAACGATCCCTTTTCTGTCCAGCAAAAGTTAATGGCTCTTATGTAGAGTTGGCAATATACCTTTATCGGGCGTTCCCCAACCAGTATTCTACAACCCAAGTATGGCCATTCCAATCCTTCACTAGTACTTTCTAACACCAGGTGTTTATCATAGCAAGAAGTCCTGAATTTGGAAAGAATATTCTCAACTTTGACCTTAGACTCAACATTACCTAACTTATATTTAAGAAATACTGACACGTCATCTATAAGTCTACCTCCTTTAACTAATGCAACGTCGTTCCCCAGTCCTTTTAAGAAAGTAAATTGGCTATGTGCACACATTGAACATGCTAATGCTGGACTTGAGGATTTTCCCATAGGAATACCTAGCGTTTGCTTGAACACAGAACCTCATGCCAAAGTGAAGGTATTTTCCAAATCATACTGCACAAATCTAATTAACACCAAAAATCTTACTGATTTGTAACCCACGTTCCCAGCTGTAACCTTAGATAGACGTACAAGCTTCTTTTGACCATGCACTAAACATTTGTAAAAAACCCTCTCCTCAAACATACTAACTGCCCATTCAACAGCCAGCATAATAGTCGAATGCGACAATTGACAGAACAACTTTTTTACGTCAAAGCTTCCCGCCAACACTCCTTCATCAACATGAACACTATTATTCACTCTCCTTAGAAAAGATGGTAACAAATTCGTATTAAGTAGGTTAAAATGACTCAGAGCAGACAGTCATTTTAGGAACTCGTTTACACATGTTGAAACTATGCTAGTTGCCCGACGAGAGGGATCTGACCATGAGGGACAAATAGGTCTCCATTTATTTATATCTTTATGCTTAGGTATGCCATAGGATCTACCCAACTTCCCATTCGCAATCCAAGGAGCAATTTGTGCAAATTTTCCCTCCCGATACGATTTTTCACAGTCCTCCAATACTGCCGACTCTTCCTTCTCCACCTTATGAAACCTTGGGTTATCTGTAAAAAGTTTCGACATTCCCCGAGCATACAATACGGGACAACATGCATAAGTGTCTCCCGCATTGTGATCTAACGGGCACAACACCAACCCTTCAAAACGCTTCCTCAGTAAAGTAACCTCTCCTTCCTCAATATGATCAACTGCCTTCGAACTAGCAACCAAACAATCACGAAGATTAAAACACAGAAAATCAACCTTGACACCGAAGAAATCTGACAGAGACAGGCAGATCTACTTCTTAAGATGACCTTGATTGCCTAAATAATTCGAAGATACGATGTTTTTGAAATTTAGCAAGTAAGCAGGTAACGACGAACCGAATTCACTGAAGCGGAAGGAAACATGCCCCTCCATGCGTGGAAACCCAAAATCCAACTTATTACATCCACACTCATGCTAATTCTTAACATAGTATTCACGAAAGTTATGAATCAAATCACCTATGCTATTGTTCTTCGTCCAGACCAGCCTAAAACGGCGGCATACTAGATCGAGATATCGTGATGGAAAATCAAGGCCTCGTATAACCTTTTTACATAAATCCCGAATTGCATTCCTAACTAGCCTATCATCATATCTAATTCTAACTACTAATCTAGCCGATAAGTAGAGAGCTAATTTCTTGCGACAGGCATGAGATAGAACCAACTTGAGAGTAGCCCGGGATTTCTTATTGGAGAAGGTACAAATGGCATGATATGATTGGATGAAGGTATCAAGATCCCAGTTGACTAGGTCCTTCCTGGAGGCAGGTTTGCTGAGTAAGCGAATAAGAGCAGGTTTGCGAGGTAGGGAACGTGAGTAAAGGCGAGAGATACAATGAATGGACAAGCGTATATTGGATTTGAACCAAGATCGACTGTACTTGAAAAGCGAAATTGGAAGATTTGTGGTCGAGACTGCAGAAGAGTCAAAGAAACGTTTGATTAGTGTTCAGTTGTCAGCGAAAGAGCGACCCGAGGTAATATGGATAGAGAAAGGAGTTGGGATTTTCAGATCTAAGGCATATTGTAAAACCGAAATGAGACTAGTAGAAGAGAACCCGAAAGATGAGACAAAAACAAACGGAGTCGTGGTAATTGTTTTCAAAACAGATCCCTCATACCCTTTCTTCTTGGATCTTTCTTTCTTACCAGGTCGACAAATCTTACGGGGTAGTCTCTTCCTACCTACAGAGGAGTTCAAAGACGGAGAGAATGAGTTAATGAAGAATTTATCCACACTAAGCAAGTCATGTTCAGCAACAGCAAAGATAGGGATAGCCACATAGTTATATACACCTACCCTACGAAACCATTTATACACACGATTTCTCTTACCCTTACCATGAGGCAACGACGCGACAACATGCTCCTTCCACCTTGCTACAATAAATTTAGTAGTGCAGCCGATGTATGTATGGCGAAACCATGGAGAGACGAGAGCATAGACTATCAGCCCAGGACAATCGTCAAAATCATAGTTCCTACAGAGTAGTATAGAAAAAAGATCAATAAATTTCTCACCCCAACGAATCTCCCCTCGAACAATCAATAAGATAACAATCAACCGAAAGATAAGCTGAATCTTGACCGTCGACAGCTCCTCCCGATAGTCACGACAAAGGCGAGCTAACTCCCGGAGATGTAACGTGCTCAGGGAGTGTCCTCACTCACTGATCACTTATTCAGTCGACGTGGCATAATGTTGATCGTCCTCACCTCCATTCTGATCATGTTCTACCGGCTGCTCCGTATCCTTGAGCCAGTTATCGTAATCACGCCGTGCCCGGATCTCTGCTACGTCAGACTTAGCCTGCTCGAGTTTTATGTAAGTGATACCCTCGAGTCTGCATGCTTCCTCCATGTCCGACTTCTTAGCCTGGCGCAACTCCTTCGATCGATTTTCCCGGAACTCTTTCATTTTTGCCTCCTCCAAGTCGTGCGCAACATCCGCCGCATTCCATGTTATCCCTTTGTTTACCTTCGCTGCTTCTTCATACGCATCGTCTTCCGATTCGACTTCCACTGTCTGAAAACTTCTTCGTAAGTTCCTTGGCGTGGTCTTCCTCAGCGTGGGCTTTCTGGCAGACATGCGGATGCAAGAGGCACTCATCCTTGCCATCCGTTCCTTGGCCAATTCAACCTCTCTCTCAGCCATCTCCTTGGCCGCCAGGGCCGACTTGTATGCCTTATGCAGCGCTTCGAGGTCCTTAGGAGTATACATCGCCTCACCCATCGGATCTGATTTAGCCTTTCCCTTAGCGGGTCCTTCTGGCGGGCTGCTTTCAGTGACTATTTCCGCACCCCGCTTGCTTCGTAGTGAAACGAATTCCTCACTTAACTCCTGAAAGTCTTTCTTCAGATGGATGTTCTCCAATTTAAGTGAGGCTACCTCCACATTTTTTTCCTCCAAAGTTGTCCTCACCGTAGTGAGTTCTTTGATTTGTAGCTATATAGCCAGTATCTCATCTTGTTTGCCTTCGTCGTCTTTTTCGTGCCCTGCGCGATTCTTGAGTGCTTCGATCTCCAGTCGAAGACGCTCTTCCTCACTTTCTTGGCTCTTTAGTCTCAACAGCGCTTCCTTCTCCTTCCTTGAGGCCTAAAGTCTGGACTCACTTGGCCCTTTTGCAACTTGCATCTTCAACTCCTCCAACTCCTTTCTAAGCTTAACGACTTGACCTTCGTCATCATCTGGAATATCTACCTTCCTCCCCAACGCGGATTCACACACCGCCTTCATGCTAGTCTTAACAATCTGCCCCAGCCTGGCTTCCTGTTACTCCCTCTCTTTGACTACCTGAATTCGTTTCTCCTCTTCATCTTGCAATCTCTTCTTCTCTTGCTGAAGAAGCTCAAGCTTGGCAGCCTCGCGTTTCCGTGTCTCCCGTTTTTCCACCTGTTCAGATAGAAGACCGTATAACCGATCAATCTTACCATCATGATCACGCTCTCGATCATTGTAACCCCTCCCGACCACGGCTTAGAGTATCTATGGCCTTCATTCTGGTAACCTCCGTTGTAGCAGTCATTCCTATAGCCCTTGTTCTGCGGAGCTTCGTACGGCACGATCGCAGTTGAAGTGCTCAAAGAAGAACCTGGTGCGCTCGCAAGTGCTGGTAACAAACCAGAGTTCCCATTACCGCCCATAGCACTTTGGATCCGAGCTGCCATCTCCGCCCCATGCTGCTGCCCTCGAAAGGGGCATTCTCTAATGAAGTGGCCCGGAAGCTTACAGAAGTGACATACACCGTAGCCTGACATCTTTATAACACCGAGGGACTACTCCGTCCCTGAAAGCGGGCAGCGCCCTATAAAACATCAACGCCAACTTAAAAAACAGAGTAAGAAGCGGGAAAAGTAGAATAAAAGTATAAGAGTGAAGGTAGAAAGACGCAGAATAAGAAAGAACGGAAAAACCACCACTAAAGATAGGCATAGAAAGTGTCGAGTGACAGAGCACAATCACACGAGCGGGGTAACATCCCCCGTCGGTTGTTGCGTGAATGTCGCAGTGGAAGATTTTCCAAGCAACAATCGCAAGTGACAAACATCACTGTGAGACATGCAAGACAAGACAGATGGGACGAAGAAGATGGAGAGATAGAAAAGCGAATCCCCCGAGCGCCGTCAACTCGTATAATATTCAATGAAAGCTGAAAGTAGGTAAAGTGGCGCGAAGTGCCATAGCATGAAATTAAAAAACTGGCAAGTACCCTACGCGTTTCGGCCGGTAGCCAGTGAACCGACCATCATCAGGGGTGGCGCTGGTGACAAATGTGAAAAGGATCCTACACTATATAGTAATGCTAGTAGACCAAAAAATTCGTCCGTAGTACCATCCTAAAAGAACCAACAACTGGACCGATGTCCGGAATAGTTGTCCCTAGGAATAGGCCGCTAGCCTGAAACAATAGCCTGACTATACTTTCCACCTGGTAAAACATTGGACCCAGTCCGACCAATCGCCTCCAACCTTGGTATTAAAAGTCGTAAGGGCATCATCGAAAAACTAGTCAGGAAAATCTCTGGCCCGAAGTTCCATCTTAAGACTGAACAAGTAGGCCGCCTCAGTAGCCGGTAGTGTGCCCATGTCATATGTGGGCGATGCCCATGTCATAAGTGGGCGAGCACGTTTTGACACCGCCATCTTTGGCGATTTTTAATTCTTATTTGGCTCAACAAAATGACTTGAAAATTTACAAGCATGTAACTCACGTCATAGAGAAAAAAAAAAAAAAAATCAGAAAAAACTAATTATTTTTAGACCTCGAAATAATTTTTGGCGGGGGCCGAATGCCGTCGGGTTCGGACCCCGTACGGACCCCGAACACCCGTATGTACGGAGGTCTGCCTGGGGACCTCCGTACGTACGGGTTGGTGACCCTTCCTGTAGGAAAATAAGTTTTTCATTCCAATTTTAATTATATTATGAGAATAAACTAAAATTTTGGATGAGTTCATCAAATACTTTAATTAGACTTTCGTTACAGCACAACAATGTTTTTATTTATTTTTTCATTATTATTTTGTTTTTTACAATAACTAAAACCACTACTACCCTCAAATCTATTTTAACGAAATAATGGTGAAGTTTTTTTGGTCCTCCATTATCGAACCTTTGTTTTCAACCGTCTCATTAAAACAATATATTTTCTCACCCGTATGATCGATACTACAAAACAACATTATCCCCCCCTTAAAATATATACGAACGAAAAGGAAAGTTGCACGAGCGAACATCGCAAATTTTTTATTGAGAAAGATAAGAATGGCGAAAATTTAAATATCTTATATGAACTTGTCGTTTTCAGTATAGCGTGAAAAATGTTGAGCCTCACTGTCAACAGTAAGATTCAAAATTAAAGAAAACAAAACAAAGCGACTGCCCAACTTTCACCTTGAAAGTGGCCAGATACATTCGACTGAATCTGTAGAGTATTAGTGTGAGAACGACCTTGCCTGCGATCTTCCTGACATTATGGAAGTACCGGTAGAAAACAAAACAGGATTACAACACCGATTTTGCCTTGATAGTGAACATATACATTATGCACTGTAATACTGTGAGTGTAACCTATGCTACACCATCCTCAACGTCATGGAAGTACTGCAAATCCTCCCCCCCCGCGCCCCTTTCGATGAGCAGGCCCATAGGGTACCAATCTTTTCTTTTTCTCTTATTTTCAGAAGCTGGGGGCTGACCCTGCATCGAACCCCCGAAAAGTGCGGTATAAAACCATACCACACGTCATTTTCCCAAATGGGACCACAACTTGGAAAGGTGGTCTAATAGGGAGACAAAACGACCAAACAGAAAAGTCAAACTCAAGCCCACCCTTTGATGTTAAAACCCCTTTCAAACCCTACCCCATATGTGCCCCCTACAAGGCATTCTACGGATGTCACATCCGAATATAACGCCCGTTGGTTCTATTCGAAGGGGCCTTATTATTTAGGGTGAGAACTGTAGGGCGCCCGATTTTGAGCCTCGGTTCGTCCAGTACTGGCCAACAGTGAAACAAAAAATTGGCGAGTGTATTTTTCCACCTTCGAGCTGAAGATGCACTTGCCATTTTTTTTTTTAAACACAATTGAAAAGTGGTTACATCGGGGCCCTTTATCTGCCGTGCAAGTTTTTCTTAGTTTTTCAAGGCAAAAAAACACGACGTGCGCAGGGGTTGATGGATGTTTGGGACATCGACCAGACCAGAGGATAGAGTAGACGGGCCACGGAGCCGTCCTCCCGCTGTCCTCCTGGTGGCCTCTGCTCAGCCATCTGCCTGTGGACTGTCCTCGCTCATCGTCCATCTCTTTTCCCGTCTTCGTCTGTCGGCAACGCATGTCTTAGCCTTCCCTACCATCTTCTCTCTTTGCACACTAGACGTGCTTGCGTACATCCCCTCCCCTCCCCTCCCCTCCCCTCCTCACTCCCTCCTCCCGCTTGTTTGCGATCCCCTCCTCCCTCTGTCGTTCTCATCCTGTCCTGTTTTGCCAATCTAACGGCTCTCTGCGATGGGGAAACCATCGAAAAGGACGAAAAAGTTTGCCAAGAAGCATTTGGAAGGAGAGATTGCAAAGCGGAAAAGGCGTCAGGTTATTAAAGCTCATAGGGCGAAGAGGCTGCGACCGATTTCTGGCGATGGCGGCGCAAAGCCGGCGGGGACGACGGAGGGAGTAGCAGGCGGCGGTGATGAGAAGAAGCTAGCCGCTCTGGGTGTCGATTTCCAACAAAGTGGGGGAAAGAAAAAGCTCGCGGATCTGACGGCGGATGAGCTATTCGGCGGTGAATTTGATGAAGAAGAGGGAGCTTTTGGCGATGGCGGAGGCTGTTCGTCGTCTTCAGAGAGCGAGAGTGAAGTCAGTGACGATGTCGACGCTATGGAGGATGGAGAGGAAGAGGAGGGAGAGGAAGAGGAGGGAGAGGGGGAGGAGGGGAAGAAACAAACGGCGGATGATCGCCCTCGAGGCAGTGATGAGTCGTCGTCATCTGATGCAGACGAAGGCGAGGAGAAGGTCGGGGGATCGACCACTGTCCGCGGTCAGATTAAGAAGATGAAATCAGAGATCCAACGGCACAAAGAGGAGCTAGATGTTTTGAAGAAGAAGGATCCTGAGTTCTACAAGTTCCTTCAGGAACACGACAAGGAGCTTCTCCAATTCGGTGAAGATGAAGCTGACGATGGCGACGTCCAGGTATCAGACGACGACGACGACGACGAAGAAGAAGAAGAGGGAGATGGTGGGAGAGAGGTAAGAGGTGGAAAGGAGGAGAAAGAAGAGAAGGAAAGAGGGGACTTGGATAAGAAGAAGAAGAAGAAGAAGAAGAAAAAGAAGAAAAAGGGTGAAGAGGAGGGGGAAGAGGAAGGGGAAGAGGAAGAAGAGGGCAAGACGACGACGACTGTGGATGGGAGGAAAGTTTTGACATCGGCGATGGTGGATTCGATGTGCGAGCGGTGTAAGAAGGACGCATCCGTCGGATCCACGAAACAGATCCTTCGGTTCTACGGCATCGCTTGTCATTTGGGAGATGCCAAAGATCTGGAGAAGGATGGGGATAAGGTTTCGCGGCAATTCACCATTGCCGGCAGCCACGTGTTCAATAAGATCATGCTGTTTGTGTTGAGAGAGATGGACGGCGTGCTCAGAAGGATAGGCGAGGGGAAGGAGGAGGAAGACGACGACGATGAAGAAGGTGGCGGCGATGGCGGCGGCGGCGGCGGAAAGGGGAAAAAGAAGGAGAGGAAGAACAAGCAGAAGAAGAAAAAGCAAACTGATGTTACGGCAGCACTTACTAGAGCTGCCGACCTTCCTAATTGGGACAAAATCGTGAAATTGGTGAAGTCCTTTTTGGGCAACTCGGCCCATCTTCTGGAGGAACTGACAGATGCGGACATGATAGGGTACATGCTGAGGAGGCTGAAATCATCCATCTTCTTCTTAGGACCATTCGACAAGATCGCGAAGAAGTATATGAAGAATGCCCTCCATTTCTGGGGTACAGGGGAGGCTGCTCTCCCATTTCTTTCCATCGTCTTCGTCAGGGAGATGTGTCTTCAATTAGGTCAAGAATACCTGGATATGGCGCTGAAGGGAACGTACAAGACGTATGCATCGGTAGCCAAGTTTTTGACGAAATCCTCTCTCCCTCGCTTGCAGTTCATGACCACGTGTCTCTGCGAGATCTACGGTCTGGATCTTGCCTTGTCTTATACGTATGCCTTCGTGTACATTCGCCAGCTGGCTATGGCGTTGCGCAAAGCGCTGACGATGAAGACGAAGGAAGGGTTCCGTGCGGTTTATTGCTGGCAATTCGTAAGTTGTATGCGGTTATGGGTGAGAGTGCTATGCTGCAACAAGGACAAGGAGGAGCTGAGGCCTCTCGCGTACCCTCTTACCCAGATCATCCTTGGCACGGCTAGATTAGTCCCGACCGCACGATTCATCCCGCTGCGCACTCACTGCATACGGATGCTGAACGACCTCAGTGCCGCCTTGGACATATATATCCCAGTCTCTTCCCTGCTCGTCGAGATTCTGCAGTTCAAGGAGCTGCGCCTCCCGCCTTCTGCCGGCGCAGGGAGGTCTGTCGACTTTTCGTTAACCCTAAAGGTGCCCAAAGCGACGTTGAAGACGAGGGCCTTTCAGGACGATTGCGTGGGCGCCGTCGTGGAACTTATGTCGGCCCACCTCTCTCAATGGGCGTGCCACGTGGCGTTCCCTGAGCTCTCCTTGTTAGCAGCGGTGCATCTGCGACGATTCGTCAAAGACACTCCAGTGGATAGGTTTCGTAAGCAGATCAAAGGATTAGTCGACAAGATTGAGGAGAATGCGGAGTTAGTGACGAGGAAGAGAGAGGGAGTGAGCTTCAGCCCTAAGGATTCCGCCGCCGTGGCTTCTTTCCTACGATCAGAGCGGGAGGGTCGATCGTCGCCGTTCGTTAGATACGCAGATACGGTGCAGAAGCGCGCCGTCGAGTTGAGGAATCAACGGCACACCTCTCATGCCCTCGTCGGGGATGATGACAATCCAGCAACGGCTAGAGATGATGATGATGATGACAGTGATGGCGGCGGCGGTGAAGGAGGTCGGCGTGAATATGGGAATGGTGGCGTTGGCGGCGCGAATGGATCTGGGGAGTTTGGGCAGGGGATCGATCTCATGGAAGATGATGCGGAAGGGGATGGGGGTGAAAGAGTGTTTGGTGGGCAATGGATGCCGTCGAAGGAGGAAACCGAGGTGAAGAGGAAGAAGAAGCGTCTAGAAGAGGAGAAAGAGAAGAAAAAGCGGCAGCTGAAGAATCACGACAAGAAGAAGGCGGCGGCTAAGGGTGCGGGTGATGAGCGATCATCAGCAGAGGAGGAGGAGGAGGAGGAGGAAGATGTAGTGGAAGATCTTGTCATGTCATCCGACGTCGACGATGCTGACGACGATGATGGGGATGACGAGTCTGATCGGGATGACATGGAGGAGGATGGGCAGGAAGGTGAAGGCGGTAGAAGGGGAGCAAGGGGAGGAGGAGGAGGAGGAGGACGAGGAGGAGGGAGGGGAAGATATGGTCCAGGGAGAGGGAGAGGTGGGGGGGGGAGAAGTAATGGCCCAGGGAGAGGGAGAGGAGGAAGGGGGCGATTTGGCAGAGGCGGGGGGCGAGATGGAGGTAGGTTTTCCGCCGGCGGCGGCGGTCGCGGACGAGGAAGGGATAACGCCGCCGGTAGGAGGAGCAGTAGTAGATCAGAATGGGCCTCAGAATTCAAGAAACATAAGGGTAAAAATGACCCTAGAGCAGGGTATTGATTTGACTTTGACTTTGTCGTGTTTTGGTCAACGTGTTTGCTGCCATTGCAAGAACGCCTACATTGTCAATGTGCGTGCCTGCGAGCGAGCGAGAGCGAGAGCGAGAGAGAGAGAGAGAGAGAGAGAGAGAGAGAGAGAGAGAGAGAGAGAGAGAGGATCGACTACTCTTTTAGATGTGCAGTATTAGCCGTCGTTAACAGACAGGTTAGCCGGTTTCGGCTGTCCCACGATATATTATATAGTCGTTATGAGATATATAGTGAGGCATAGATGGAGAGGGGGCGTCGCTGCTTCGGTATTTGCGTCAGTACAAAGTGAATTGCTGACGTGGCCAGTTTTGTCCTTTTGCTGCTGTGCGGGAACGAGATCGATACAGAATTTAATTGGATCTGAATTTGTCTGCGAATTCCCGTCTCTGCAGTCCCCATTTGGCCTTACCGCTACCCACCTACAATCTCTAGTTCTCTCTCTCTCTCTCTCTCTCTCTCTCTCTCTTGGTGTGTCCTTGTTGGGTGGCCGAAGGTCATTTCCTCTCCTTGCTTGCTTTTTCATCTGTGCCAGAATGTCTGTCACAACAGAAGGTCGACAGAAGAATTACAAATCCTCTCTCTCTCTCTCTCTCTCTCTCTCTCTCTCTCTCTCTCTCTCTCTCTCTCTCTCTCTCTCTCTCTGTCTTGGCCCCTCCTCGTTGGGTGGCCGAAGTGCATTTCCTCTCCTTGCTCCGTCATCTATGCCAGAATGACATTCTAGAAGGGTATACGCGCAAGCCAGAACTTTCCGGTGTTTATCTAAGCTCCGTCATCTATGCCAGAATGACATTCTAGAAGGGCATACGCGCAAACCAGAACTTTCCGGTGTTTATCTGACCTCGGTCCTCCGGTACTGGCAGATAAAGTCCGGATATTCTGAACTTCTGAGGTCTCCTGTCCTGATCAGGACTTAATGAAAGTGTGTTCTCAACTTCTGAGTTCTCCTGTTCTGATGAGGACTTAATGAAACTGTGGACGACAGATCCGCACGTGTTCTTCCAACACAACCCTGCCTGTGCGCTTCATTTCTCTGAGAGCTACTGCAACTCCGTCGCTGTTCTATGGCCTATTTCATTTGACTGTCTGCGTTTTATTGCTTATGAGGAACTTGGTCGTCCTGCCTATCTGTTTGAGTGCTGCTGTGTACTGTTAGACTTGATTGTTCGGTGCTGTGCGGTGTGGTGGCGGCTATCAATTTGAGTGCTGCGACGTGCTGTACTGTATTTAGTAGCCAATTTTGCAGTTCTGTCTCTTTTCAACCATTGCAGTGGTGTTTGATGCTCTACTCCTTGAGATCCTTGCCCAACCGATACACTGTTTTTCTCAAAGACCTAAGTTTGTATTTAGTTGATAAGGTAAGACCACATGAAGACCACAATAAGTGTATAATACGACTCAGGCCCGCCAGGGGAGCCGCAAAGGAGTAGTAGTTGAAAGTGCAACGGGTTTCTGCATTGTAAAATGCAAGTATATCTGCGTGGTCCATCGGGATCATAATTCTTATTGGCACAACCATTGCAGTGTTGTTTGATGCTCTACTCCAGATAACATCCACTTGATTGCAAAAGTAGAGCACATTGAAGCCACAATTGCACTGTTCTGGTGGGCTCTCCTTTGGCCCCAGACTTTGCCCGATGCTTCACTCAGATGCCATTGACTTGCTTTGATCTCTCCTTTCCCGCCCCCCTTCGCCAAATCTCCTCCCATCTTCTGGCATTTTCCCTTTCAGA
>BFEA01000228.1:1665949-1677137 GCA_003427395.1 Chara braunii
GGTCCTTTCCCCAATTTCCCCCAATCTTTTACTGAGGTCCTTTCCCCAATTTCCCCCGATCTTTTACTGAGGTCCTTTCCCCAATTTCCCCCGATCTTTTACTGAGGTCCTTTCCCCAATTTCCCCCAATCTTTTACTGTTCTTCCCCATCATTCACCGTCTTCCTGCCAACTTTCGTCCCATCTTCCGTGGTCTTTCGCTCTGGCTTCCCTGGCTTTTCCCCGTCGGACTCCAGGCAGACCGCAGCCTCAGGGAGTCTACAGCCTGGAAGTGTGCCTGCTGTTTGCAGCCTGTCCTCCTGAGCACGCCCCGTCCTCCCTGCCCAGAAAGTGCCAAAAAAAGAAAGAGAGAACCAGATTTGGGCAGGTGGGCGCGGAGACGCCCACCAGCTGTCTGAAACCAGAAAAAAGAACTGGGAAACTGTCTGAAGAATAGACTTGACCAGGCACTCCAGGGGAAGTGTTCCCGGTTGCCTGGGCGCGTGTGGCCTGGATTGGCCTGGTGTATATATATTGTCGCATACTCGTCAACTAAAAGAGCGCACTTTGCGAAACAAAACAACAAAAATATATGAGGCAAACATGAAGAGCACATGGAAACCATTCTTTGGGTAATTTCTTCTTTAGCTCCCCCTTAAATGTGTCTCTCATGTGCAAGGCTTGCCACGGTGATGAAGTTTGAGCGCAAGGTGTCTGCATCCCCGTGTGTCCAAACGACCCACTTGTACGCTGTGAAGAAGAGGCAGAGCAAAGGGGGTGGGGATAAGCAGAGAGAAAACATAGAGAGAGAAAGTAAAGGAAGACAAAGGGAAAGCAAAGGAAAAAGACTGGGAATAAGGGGAAAGGAGTCTGGACTAGAGATGCAAGGATGGGAAAAGTTAAAAAGAAGGCTCAAGAATTGTTGTCCTTGAGGATAGAGAGGACACACATCGTAAGGATGAGACCAACGAGGACATGGAAGACCTAGCTGAGCGTATTCTGAGTACACTGATTGCCACAACGGCTGGCACTGAGCATGCCCACCAAACACTCCCGACAAATGGCATGTGGATTGCAGGTCGACAGGAAGGGAAAACGGGCACCTCAAAAGACCATGCATTCAGTATTAACACCCATGAAAAAAAAAAAAAAAACCCACCCATGACCGCAAAATGAAGATAATAGTGCTCGGACGTGAAGGGTACCTCCAGTCAGGAGCGGAGGCACAGTCCTCTGCACACGCGGATGCAGAAACTATGTCATTTAAATGATTGTATCATTTGTATGCATGTATATACAATACATACGCCATAGCACTGCAGGGGGCGTGTGTTTAAAAAAAAAAAAAAAAAAAGCGATGACTGAGGTTACTGTTTCTAACATAATGATGTTGTTTTCTTGCCAGACCAAACCGTCCGCAATCTTTTTTATGCCGAAGATAATTCCTCTACCCTCGTGCTGCAGCAGGACAGTGTACCACCACTATGCAGCCTTCTCCTTTGCACAAGTACAAGTGTTGTTGCACTCGGCTGTAGCCGCCATTGTCTCTGTTGCAATTGCGACAATGGCATGGTTTCTGCATCCATGTGTGTTGAGGATTGCCCCTCTGTTCCTGACTGCAGGTATCCTTCACATCCGGACATTGTATCTCCATTTTGCGGTCATGGGCGTTATACTGAATGCATGGTCTTTTGCGGTGCCCGTTTTCCTTTCAGGTTGGCTTGCGCTAAACATGCCATTTGTCAGGAGTGTTTTGTGGGCATGCTCAATGCCAACCGTCGTGGCAATTGTTGTACGGAGAATTCTCACTCAGCTAGATCTTCCATGTCTTCATTCGTTTCATCCTCTTACAAAAAGGTATGTCTTCTCTGTCATCAAGGACAGACTAATTTTATAGCGCCTTCTTATCCTTTCCTTCCCTCAATTTCCGTCTTCCTTTACTTTTTCTTGTCTCAATCTTTTCTCTATATTCCCTTCCCCTTTTCTCTGTCTCTTTCTCACAGCGCAAAAGTGGGCCGTTATGGCACACGGGGTGCAGGCAGCTCGCACTCAACTTCATGAACGTGGCGAGCTTTGTACGTGAGAGGCATAGTAAAAGGGGAGCTAAAAGTCAGCACCACTAACACTGGCGGGGGTGTTAAAAAAAAAAAAAAAAAAAGGGGAGCTAAAAGAAGAGATCAAAAGAGTGGTTCCAGCGTGCTCTTCATGTTTGTCCTGTGTAATTTAATTGTTTGTTTTAGAAAGTGTGCTCTTCTAGTTGATAGATATGTGACAATACATATAAAGAATATACGTTGGCACGACACCAGTTACCTGAAGCATCTTCAGTGAGAAGGCGATGCAGTGAGTTACGAATTATGAGTTGGGGACCCGGTCGAAGATCAACAGCAAATGGCCTAACTGAAGGTGTTGGCAGGAGGGGGACCAGAGTGAGGGGGTGTTGGTGAAAGGGGTGCAGCATGAGAGTCGACGGGTGTGCTGGTAAGAGGCGGGCAGTATGAATTCCAATGGCTAGACTGCCGTCTCCACGAGGACACTTCTGCCCTCGTCATTGGACAGAAATGGGTGCTGACCCTCTTGTTTCCCTCTGTTCCTCACCCCCCTCGACCTCCTTATACCTCAGCTCCTCTTGTTTCTCTACCACAGCTATTGCTACTCCGTCCTCTTGTTTCTCTACCACAGCTATTGCTACTCCGTGCTCTTGTTTCTCTACCACAGCTATTGCTACTCCGTCCCATCCTCCATCAGCCAATCCTTGTCACACTGCACTCCTCTTACCAACACCCATTGACTCTCATGTTGCACCTATTTTATCAACATCCTCTCACTCTGTACCTCTCTTGCCAACACCTTTGGTTAGGCGATTTGCTGTTGATCTTCTTCCGCGTCCTGAACTCATAATTCGTACCTCACTGCATCGCCTTCGCACTGCAGCTGCTTCAGCTATATTTAGTGTCATGTCAAGGCTGATATTCAAGTTGAGCAAAGCGTCGTGGGTACATCTTTTGCAATGGCTTTACAACAATGTCTACAATACAGATATGACAATAAACATTCGAGAACGCGCATGCCTTATTCAGAAATCCCAGCATAGCCCAACCTTGCGACCCATTTATCGACTACATATATGTGTCAATTGCTTGGTGACAACTCCTGATGTAAGCATTGTTGGTCTGCTGGTGCAAGGCTACTGCCATTGCTGCTGTAAGCACACTCACTGGGAGACAGTTTCGTGGTCGTCAAACTGACTGCCCTCGTTGACAATGCTACTGGGCGGTGAGCAACAAACAAAAGGGACGACGGCAGGATCCTGAGCTGAGCTGTCGGTCCTAAAACCCTTCCACCTTCTGCACTCACCTCCATTTCTTTGCATTGCAAAAATTGAAAGTAAAAAATATTTTGTTTCATCTCTTGTCAACAGTGAATCTGCAAGTAAGGCATAATCAAAGGGCTTCCCTAATCCTTCCCACCCCTCTTGGGAGATTTCCTGTCGCTGGCATGCTAGGTTGTCCCTTATGAGCCCGTTGTTTATGTACTTGACAACCATGCAATTTGGAATCACCATTCAGGTTACACCCACTCTAATACCCTACACGATCTTTACTATCTGCTCAAAGCTCACACATCTCCTCCAGCTCTTCACAACATTCATGTAGTCATGTTGTAGTAAAAAAAAAAAAAAAAAAAAAAAAAAAACATTCTTGTAGTCATGACACCAAGTGACATTGTTATTCCCTCAAGCGCTTGGTAGTCGCTTACACTCATCCAACAATATCGCACGAGCAATGAATGACCTCCTCACAAACCATTGGCTAGTACAACAACTACTTTGTTGCATCTCAACACTACTTCGAAAGGGGTGATCTCTACTCTTGGCAAGAAAAGCACTGAGGTCAATCAACAGGTTGGTGCTCGAAGTGTTGATGAAGTGGCGCTTGATCAAACCATTGGCCAGTACAACAGCTACTTTGTTAACTGGCGATAGCATTGCCTATCTATGTGTTATACTAGCGAGAGCATTGTCCGACTGACAAAAGCATTGCTGGCGTGTCATCAGGGAGAGAGAACCGATGTGGTTGTCGAGAACATGCTGACGAGGACGACAATAATACTGGGATGATGTGTCCCATTGAGCCCCGACATGAGACTACATGTCTTAACTTTTGGTTGACACTAATCTGGACTTACGTCGTTGATGTATTGATTGATGCCGACGTGGACTTACCTGTGCTGTTTCCTGATGTTGTCTAGCCTGTGGACTGACTATTGATGATTCTTGATCGAAAGGCCAAAAGGAATCCACACACATTAGTAGTTAGCATCACAAGCAGCAAAGCACACTATTTTTACTGTATTTTATGTATTTACTTTTTGTTATTCCGAATTTTCGACGAGACCACGGGACAGATAATTGCATAGCCTGATTGTGCGGTAACTCCAAGGATAGAATCCAATGTATGTGGAACAAGTTGCGGTTGTCTGGTCTGACAAAGTTCATCCCCTTGTTTTTCCATCTGGTCTCAGTGGCCATGTACGCAGATGAGGAACTGCGTACACGTGGGCAAGTGAATGCCCGCAAGGACCAGGAGAAGCTGAAATTTTAGCAGGTCCTCACAAAAATCCATGAGGCTGGCCCAAAAGCGGAAAATCATATCCGGAGTCAGTTCGACCTGCGCAGTTTCGAAGAGTGGTTGGACCAGGCTGAGACGGGAGTTGACCTCCTCCGTGTACTAGGAGAAATGAACGTGGTTTAGCCAGGGCCCATCACAGTCTCAAATCTCGATCAATTTTCCGCCGAAATGCTGGCCCGAAAGACGAAACCCCAAGAGGAGAAGTGAAGAGGGAAAAAGTGAAAATGAAACTCCTATTCACTTTTATAGGAAAAGAAAGAGAAAACTTGTTGATGTGCATAGCCTAAGTCCAAACGTACTGCTCTACGACTCCGGAAAACGATGATAGGCAGGTGGTGTTCACAACCTCATGTCTTGGCGAAGGCGCTAAGGGATGGGTACTGTCGGAAGCGAACGCCACCGGATTTGAGTTTATTGGGGATTGGACGAAGACTCTTAATTCGAAGGAGTGTATGAAAAAGATCAAAGAAAGATTCCTATATAGGACCACAACAGACAAGGTGTCTGACCAGCTTACCGTCATCAACCATCGATAGTGGACATCTGTTGATGGTCTCTTTCGTCAAGTGGATCGTATGATGTAGGTACCAGGATTGAACATCCATGATGATCAAGTCCTCTACATCTACTCACGAGCTTTACCTGAACCTATCCGTGGATAACTGATTGCCAAGTCGAAAGCGAGTAAGCATACGTATAGGCAATTCCAAGATCTCGCTCTGCAGCGAGAACAAATAACGTCGCAGGTGAAGAACACCTACGCTGGGGTTACCAACACAGGGCAAGGGAGTGGACCAGGGAAACGGATCCTATGGAGGTAGAAACGATAAGACCACACCCTTATCGTTTTTGACGATGAGACCATAGAAAGGTGGCCCCTCGAAGGAAGCGAGGGAAACGTAAGTGCGGGCGGGGAATTGGAAAAGGGGGACACCGTCGCAATTGTGAGCAAAGGTGGCAGCCATAACATAAATGAAAATAGATATAGGAGGAGACCGTGTTCCTTTCCAGCTCATCCTGGTATAGGTGTTGGGAGATCATGTGAGAAAACTAGCATCTCCCAAGACACATGGCAGGAGAGGATGGATAATCATCAATGCCCGAAGTGCGGCACTGCAGGGCATATTATAGCATGGTGCCCTCTTATTAGAAACCAGAAAAAGAGCAGCCAATAAAAGTACCATCTGCTCCTACAGAGCCGAAGGGTGCAAACGTAGATCCGACACCGAAAACCCCTTTCCACCTTTCAGTTCCTATGGCAGAGGATGCCTTTTCCTTGACCCCTCACTCAGATCGCCCTGGACCTGTGATGTGTAAAGTTCCTCTGAGTGCGACCCTTGATGAGCTTGGCACTGAACTTATTAACCTATGAAGCTCATGGGCTAAGAAGGCAAAGTCTAAGGGCGAGTTAATGCTTGCAGACATAGAGATTACAAGGACACGGGTAGATGTTCTGTTAGACCCGGGCTCGCCTTGATCCTACATATCAGAAGGCACTGTAAAGAATGCACTTGGTATGCGAGTGAAAAATCTAACAAAACTTATTTTTCTCTATGTTGGCATATTAAAGTACCATCGTCGTTTCCCAGGGTGTGAAAAACACAAAGTATAAAGTGTTACTTCATGACACAAAAAGGTAAGTGTATCTTGCATGAAGTAACATTCTCAATTGAAAAAAATATGCCGTTTGATTTTATATTGGGAATAAATTGGCTTGAGGAATCAGACCCTGAGATTAACATAAAGAGAAAACTTTAAAAACTAAGAATAAAAATAACGAATTGAAATTGTATCACAAATCAGGTTTGAACTCTACATTGTCTTCCTGTTGTATGAGTTTTCCTGCATTTCGATCGACTGGTTGTGAATAAGAAGTTGGGGCAAGAGGTGATGATCGTTTTAGTCAAGACTGTTGGTGAATGTTCCTTCTCCTACCCTCCTTTTATTGAACATTTACTTGACGAATACAAGGACCTGCACAATGAACCAACGGGGGTAACTGAAAGGAAGATAAAGCATACCATTGAGATTGTTCCCAGAAGCAAGATTCCCAAAGGACCAATCTACCGTATGTCCCCGAAAAAACTTAATGAGTTAAAAAAGCAACTACAGGAACTAACTGACAAGGGATGGATCATACCTAACTCGTCTCCTTGTGGGGCTCCTGTTTTATTTGTTTCCAGAAAGGAAGGAAAACTACGACAATCTGCATTGACATTTGAGGGTTGAATCAACTTGAATGCGGTAATTGTTAAGAATGCCGAACCCCTCCCTCGAATTGACGACCTCTTAGACCAATTGTAAGGATGCAGGTACTTCAATAAAATTTATTTGAAGTCTGGCTATCACCAGATTGAGGTAGACCTTGAAGATCAACACATGATGACTTTTAGAACAAGGTATGATCACTATGAGTTCGTAGGGATGCCATTTGGGTTTACTAACGCACTTGCTACCTTCCAAAGGTCAATAAATGAGTCATTCAGAGAATAATTCGATTAATTCGTTAGTAGTATACCTTGGCGACATCCTGATCTTCAACAAAACACTGAAAGACCATGAAAAAAAATTGCGTTTGATCCTACAAAAACTGAGAGAAGGGAACTTCAAACTGAATCCTAAGAAGTCTAAATTCGCAAACTCTGAAGTTTTGTACCTAGGACATGTTGTGAATGAAGATGGGTTGAGATCAAAAGAAAATAAGATTGCTGCTGTAAGAGATTGGCCTAAGCGAAAAACTCTAACTGACTTGTGTTCCTTTCTGGGACTGACTAGCTACTGTAGGAAGTTTGTTAGGAATTTGTCTTCCATAGCTACCCTAATTATGAAGAAAGAAACCATTTGGCTTTAAAATAAGGACTGTGAGTCCGCATTTAGAAAATTAAAATATGCGCTTACCCACTACCCTGTTCTGAAAATTGCAGACTCATCCTTACCTTTTATTGTGACCACTGACACAAGTCAGTACGAGATTGGAGTTGTACTGCAACAAAATGATGGAAAGGGTTATCGACCAATTGAGTTGATGCCATGTCGACTATCTTCATACTAGGTAGCAAAACTCAACCTATGAAGATAATTGTTTGCATTATTGCAAGCTCTACTGACCTCGAAGCATTACCTCTTCGGTAGACACTTCAAAATTTATTTACACCACGAGACTTTGAACTGGCTTAAGATGCAACCTTGTCTTACTGACAAGCTTGCCAGATGGTCGATATCATTGATACTTACGATTTTGAGTTGAAAAACATAAAGGGTAAGTACAATGTGGTAGTTGACGCTCTCTCATGCAAAAGTGACTTCTTTGGAACAATTGTCACCGACTTACAAATTTAAAATGACATGAAGGATAAAATTCAAGAAGGATATGCCACTGACCCAATCTGACAATCTGTTATAGATAATATAAAATCTAATCCTGAGCGTTTTCCTCACTACTGAATGGCAAGCGAAATACTTTTCTTCATTGATAGAAATGAACAGAAAATTTGTGTTCCCCATAATGAACCTACAAAGAGTCTAACTTTTTGTGAGTGCCATGACACAGAGGGACACTTTGGGTTTAAAAAGGTTTTTGCTAATGTTCAAAAACACTTTGTTTGACGAGGAATGAAGAATGACACACTAACGTACGTAAAAACTTGCCTTGTGTGCCAGCGTAACAAGCCATCCCACGAGAGTCCCTTGGGACAATCGAGGACCACTACCAATTATGAAAGACCAGGTGAATCAATTTCCATCGACTTCATGAGCCTAATAAAGAGTCGGAAAGGAAATAGTCAGGTAATGGTAATCGTGGATCGATTATCTAAGTACACGATGTTTATACCCTTGGTCCCTTGCCAACTGAAGCAAGAACATACCTTGTCATTCAAAAGTTTCAAATGCGACGAGTTTCTGAGTATGGATTCCATACAACCATTGTGTTTGATAGAGATGTGAGATTCACTGGGGAGCAATGACAAAAATTGATGAAAGTCTATGGCAGCAGGTTGCCTATGTCATCAGGACGACATCCTGAGACCAATGGACAAATGAACAAGTTGTGCCAACAACTCCTAGGTATGTATGTGCGTCCTGGCTGAGTTGACTGGGATGAGAATCTACCCAAGATTGCAAGTGCATACAACAACAATGTACATACTTCTACAGAGCGAACACCCAATGCACTCAACAAAGGTTGGCAACCTCCGAGACCGATCGACTCTCTAACGAGAGATCAAATCCAAAGGCTGCCCCGAAGAACCCGATAATTTGCAGTTCTATATGAGCAAGACATTGACAAGGTGAAAGAGAACATAAGAAAAGCCCAACAACAAATGATTAAACAAGCAAGTGGGCACTGGAGACCTGCACAGTTCAAAGAGGGAGACATGGTATGGGTTAAATCCAATGAATTCTCACTTGAAGAAAATGTCTCGCAGAAGCTGCTACCTGTCTATTACGGACCCTGGGAAATTCTCAAAGTGATAGGCGATACCGGTGGACCTTCCTACCGAATTGATATACCCTCTCATCTAAGGGCTTACCTAGTCTTCCATGCCTAAGTTGCTACCCTACACTGAAGGACATGAATTTCCAAGTAGACTGTCTTCATTTCCTCCTTCAATAAAGGGCGGGTATCCGGTAGAGAGGATAATTGAACACGGGTTCTTCTCCACAAGTGGTAGAGGAAGACCTCAGAGGCAATACAAGGTAAAGTTTTCTAACCAACCGCTGTCTGAAGCTCACTGATTTAGTAGAAGAGAACGCTTACCAACCGCTCCTGATATCATCTCTGCAAATGAGAGAGGTTTAAGAATTTAAGTCTGAAAAAAGGCTGAAATGGAATTTCTGCCGTTGAACTCGAAATTAGGCAGGAGGAAATGCTACAACCCGTATGCAAAATTGAGCCGCTGGGCTCCGATTGTGCCCTTAGTACCCCAAAAACAAGTGCAAATGGGCAGGCCTGCAAAAACAAGGTCAAACAGGCCCTAGAAAGAAGCCCAGACCGACAGTTGATTGAAATGTCAACAGTCAACTCATGGACCTAGGCCCAGATCTGAGAAGTCAAAGTCAACACATAAGATTTTTTGGCCGTCGATCTGGAATGATCTAACAGTGGTCTGCAGGTTCCGGAAGATTCAGGCCTCAAGGAGTCCAGACTGAAACTGTGACAAGTTGCATCTGAGCCGTCGACATTCGGACGATCCGGGGGCTCACATGCGCAGAAGCTGACCCCGGAAAACGCAAGTCAACGCTACATAGAGTTGACCTCGCCACTGCTTGGGCATTCAATCTTGCGAGTTGCTTGTGGCTTCGATGCTGCACGTTGTCAGGCGGCCACAAGTAGTGCGCCGCCTGAAAACGGCAGTTTAGGGGTTTAGGCTCAGGGTTAAGTCCGCGTTTTGACAGTGCTTTGGGATGACCAGGCAGCAAGAATTATGAGAACTCAGGGTACCCCTGATTCTGGACGCACTAGATTTTAAGAGTAATCCCCAAAGACAGCAAGATGGATGGGTGCACTAAGCACGATTAGAAACCGTCATTTCCGGTCGCTCAGGGGACTGGGACCGTTTTGGCCTGCCGCGGAGGGGGATCGCGGAAACAGACCTCGCCGCGGCATTTTGACGGCATACAACCGGGGCCGAAATGTGGCCTCGGATTTTTGTCTATTCTAATATCATAATTAAAAATAAAAGGAAAAGATTAAGACCCGAAGAGGAGCGGAGAAAAACGCAATATTCCTTATTTTCTTCATTTTTCACTACGTTTAATCTTAGGGRAAATTCCCTTGTTATTTTATGTTTTCGGTAATGAAATTAAAAACATAGAAAAATATTAAAAATGGTAAAAGGAAAAAGAAACAAAACGAAATCGGTTATTTATAAAAATTTTCTTGGAATTTAATTTTGGCAAACTTACGATTAATTTGATATTTCCAACGATAAAATTAAGAAAAGGGAAGAATGATGAAAATTGATGAAAGGAACGGGAACGCATGATTATCAGGAGGGAGGCCTAATTTCGCCCCGATTACCCCGACGTTAGTTTTGACCCCAGATTGGATATTTTCCCTGGGTTTTGTCATTTTTTTTACTACCCCTGACGGCTGAGATTTCCTGAGTTGCTTCCCCTGGTTTGCTTGATCACTAACACTGACCACTGTTAAGACGTTCTGARTGCGGGTGACGCATGGACAGTCGCGTGCCTGACGTGCTTCGGGTGCGGTTGATACCTGTGTCACTACGGTGACGTATTTTCAGACTCCGGACAGCTGCGCTGATTTATTCTGACAGATATTCCAGTTTTGGGACCTCGGCGGAAAATTGTTTTCAGGTCCGAAAAAGTTGCGGCACTGTATATCAGGCTCGGAACACTGGTTGGAAACAGGAACGGTACGCTGGTTCGGATCAATACAGCTATTGGTTTGGGATCGATATGCTGCTGGGACCACCGTTTCGGTGCGGTAATGGGGCTGCTCTGCGACGATCACGGCGCCGGCTGCGGTAGTGTGGGCTATTATTTTAATGCTGCGACTTACTGGTTCGGTAGTATTGCCTCGGTGAGGCTATTGGTTCGAAAGTGGTACTGGTA
>BFEA01000228.1:1749272-1764820 GCA_003427395.1 Chara braunii
TCTATCTATCTATCTATCTATCTATCTACCTATCTATCTATCTATCTATCTATCTATCTCACAACACACACACACACACACACACACACACACACACACACACACACACACACACACACACACACACACACACACACACACACACAAATGGACACAGAGTCTGCTAGGATTGCAGGTTTGGTACGAGTAAAGTCGACCACTTTTCTCAAGGGTATTGCTAACTCTGGGCGATGTAGTGAGTCTTTATCCATCAGTCAAATGCATCCTGGGTGGACTGTCGTGTTCAACCTCTTGATGAGTCGGTGCGGTGAAAGTCCGACGAGGCAGTATGGTACAAACATGTTTTTTTCCCCTAGTGTATAGTGAAGATGACAACATATACACACACTCGCATACACACAATGAAAGGGTCTTGTTCCCCTACTCTCCACTTTCTAAATTTGAAAAGCTCGTTGTCGCTCCACTTACTATCTGAAAAGCTCTTGGACACTTGTTAGAACATAACTTGAAACGACACTCTCCTAACTTAGAGAGTTCCTTGCCTGCCAAAAACAGCAATTGGAGACTCATCGGCCGATAAGTGTCAAATTGTGGAAAATATGTCTGCACTACGCACGGGCAAACAAGGACTTCCAGATGGTTTTTTTTGTTATTGGAGATGTCTCCTCATGCTCTCCGAGTACTACTAAATTTGGAGAGTCCTCTGATGGAGACTCGGAGTAACTGGAGTGGTAACGAATTTTCGTTTTTTTTTTTTAAGTTTGATAACTATTAAAATACTCTTAATGTTTTTCACAGTGGAGAGGAGTGCAGCTTGACCCAGGTCCAATGAAACAGTCTAGCATAGTTTTTTTTTTCTTCTGTGGAGTTATGCATAGCGAATATGACAACACATCCACGAAAAAAAAAATAGTTGTGGATTTTTCTGTGTTCTACTGAAAGATTCATTCTCATTTTGCACATTTGATGAGTGGTGGAGCGAGACTCATACACACACAGATGTTCGTCATACAAAACTCTAAAAAAACGTATGACAGTGCTCACGAGGGACAGAGAGCGGAGCACATGCCTCAACCTCAGTGTGTGTGTGCACGTAGGCACGTTTTGGCAAAAAACTTTGTCATGGTAAGCCCCGGTGTATTGTGCACTGACACATCTTTTCCTTCAAGTTTTAAAACGTAGGTATATAATTTCATCGTGATACCAACAACATCAAGAGCAAACACTATTGCGAGGATTTTGCGAGTTTCTATAACATAGCGAAAAGACTCGGATTTTTTTAAAAGTCAAAAGTAAAATGCAGGAAGTATAAGAATTTGAGGGGGGAAAAAAAAAGTTAAGCATAGAAAACAAAAACTAAAAACAAACAAATAAAACATAAAACATAAATGAAGAAATAAAATAAGTTCATTCATCACATAATACGTGCAACCTCCCGAGATTGTAATGTGCAATGCTCCTGTATTTAAGACCTGATCATATGTAATTGACAATCTCCATAATTGGAACGATCTCGGATCAAGCCATGAGATCGTTTTTCTTTTTAAATCAATCATCATTGTACAAATCCATAGTATAAACATGCATGACCTTATGCAACCGATTCGACACCTTTCGAGGGTTCACCAATAAGTTTCTCACATGAATCTTTCACAAAGACTGAGAGATCCCAAAAGAATACGTTGATTAAATTTTCATTCACAAAAAGAGATGATAAACAACCACTTTTTTTCCCCCCCTTTGATAGGGTGTGCCTTAAAGGATCGCACGTAATCAGTACGTTCTACCTTAAAGTGTCACATATCATTTTCGGCGAGATGTCTTAGTCACATCAATATTTTAACCATTGACAATAATTATGCAAGTTTTAATAGAAAGGACCACAAGAAGATCGTCAAAAAAATAATAAAAGGAAAAAAAAAAAAGTAATAAAACCTAGTCTACCAGTTGGATATCCTAATTCACCTTGTATGCCTTCGTATGCAAGGGGAAAAAAAAATCTCATTAAAAAATAATAATAATAATAATAATTTTTGCCTCATGGTCTTATCAAAATTCTTTACTAAATGTAAAATATAAAACAATTATAAAAATATGATTTTTTATTATTTTATTTTCCCCCCCTTTCGCACGGGCAAGTGCTTCCATACCACTCTGTAGACTAAAATAAGACAGTAAAAACGACGATACAATAAGGAAGGGAAAAAAAAAGTTTGTAGAGCGAGCATAAAAAACTCCAAAATGCAATTCATATGAAAATTTTCATCATTAAAAAAGTGAAGTCTCTTTTCGAACTCAATAGTTCCAAGTCACATCCACTGCCTGAAGGTTGCAAGGAGTGCGGAAAAAAAATGACACGGAGTAACGGGATAAAAGGTGAACGAAGGAGACGAGAAAAAATAATAAGATAGAGAAGAAAGAAGGAAAAAACATAGGGTTGGAGAATATATGATATACCATATTTGATTTAAGAGGTCCTTTTAACCGTTTGCGTGAGGACCGTTGACAAATTCGAAGGAGGGTATGACGACCCTTTAGGTTTTCTTACTGTAAGAGGTTAACGGGGCATCTGGTTTTCAGGCCTGAAATTTATGAAATTAGGGTTTTGGGCAGCATCATGAGAGGGGGGAGAGTTTTCTTTGTCATTCGAAAAAAAAAGAGGAAGAAAGATGAGGAGGTTTGAAGGAGATGAAAGTACAATGTGATGGAGGAGGGAGAGTAAAAGCATGCAAAATATAGAACTATAAAAACATATTAAGGAAAAAAATGACGTTCAAAATGTTATTATTATTATTTTTATTTTTTCACTTTGTTATACTGACTTTTCATTGAGTTTGTATTTTTTTTACCCCGAAGAGTTAAAATAAGACAAATGTTATAAATAAAAAACCTTGTTCCAAGTAAGACACCCTCAATCTGCGATGATGAATAAAAAAGTAGCATGACAAAAAAAAAGTGGATATGAAAAAAAAAAACCTCATTTGACAAAATCAAATCATTATTAAATAAATTCATAGGCTACCAGTCGGGCCATCCGGGTCACCCTATTTTCCCGTACAACCCGGTAATGCAAGGACCAGGGAAGGTTAAAAAAAAAAAAAAAAAAAAAAAAACTCCAAAGCAGGACTTAGGCCCCAGACGTAATCCATACTACTGTGGAAGCGTCCGTGAACCGCGAACATTTAAATCCCGTTTGTGTGAGCGGGTAAGAGTACCAGCGGGGGGTGTGTGCTGACTGCAGAGCGAAGTGTACGAGAATTGCCGTATCCATGGGTGTCGTGTGTGGTGTATGTCGAGTTGGACACTACAGCCTTGCAGGGGTGGGGTGGATATCACGACCGGTACGATTCCACTTTTGAACACCGTGTCCTGGCTGTAGTGGTTAAGAGACTTGGGTCACTTGAGGCCGAAGTCGCCGGTTTGAATCCGTGCTAGCACGGAGGAGGACTTAGGCCCCAGACGTAATCCATATTACTATGTTATGCAGAAAAATAAACTGAACAACTTTTGCCTCAGGGTCACATCAAAATTCTTTATCAAATTTACATTAAAAATTTTAATTAAAAAATATTTTTATTTTTTTTATTTTTTATTTCATTTTCGCCCAGCCAGGCAAGTGGACCTGGGTCACTCTGGTAGCCTAGATAAATTGTAAAAAAAATATATGTGCGGTAATGAAGCATACGAGTTTGGGCAAGAAGTCCCAATAGGGAGCAAAGTAGAGAAAAGATACACCTATAGGGGGCAATGTCCCAATTAACTAATTTCTTTCAACACGACTATCGATCTTAAGAATCTAAAAAAAATAATAATATTTTTTTTAGTATATAGGATGTTACTTTTGTCAAAAAATGTCATTGTTTTTTTTTTTTAATTGATAAAATGGAAAATTCCCTAAGCTTATTGCAAAGTTATCTCCAACTAACTTCTCATAGTTCTAAGTTCGTTACATTTACTTGTTTGTTAGGCACATGATGTGAGATTTTATATTTTTCGAAAAAAAATCATCCCATAATCTTATTGTATGTACTTATCATAAAATGAGGGTGAAACCCTAATCTTATTGGATTTTTGCATCTCGGTTAATCAGGTTTGAACCAAACTACATTCGCAATTTTAAAGGTTGCAGTTAAGCAGAAAGTAACCATGACGGTTGTATTTAAAGCTAATTTTTATTTTTATTTTTTACTAATCGGTGCAATTGGGTTTTAAAAAAATTATGAATGATTAAAGTTAGTGCTAGCTCTAAATAGTCATTGGTTTTCATGTCATATATATAATAAGTTTAAGGTTATTCATTTTTTTTAAACTATTGTGACGCTATAGATGAAGGTTTTGAATGAGAGGGTGTGCAAAATAATGAGTATTTATACTCTTATGATTTTTAGGTTTAATTTTAAACCTCGATACCTTATAACTCATGATGTTTTAAAATTAGTTTGAGATTCAAATTAAGGAATCGATAAATTATTAAACGTGCAAAACCACATATTGACGTACTTTGTAAAGATGAAAAAAAAAAAAAAAAACTATTTACAAGTCTTGCTCTTTTTTTTATCGTTTAGATTACGTTGAAATGATGATACACAAATATGGTTATGCTTTAGGATTGAAAAATTTATGTAACTTCTATTTATTTTACAATTTAAAATAAGTAATGGAATAAAAATAAATTATATTATTTATCACTTATCATTTTATTAATGAATATTGTCTTTGTTGAAAGTTATACCATGATCTTTCACTAAATTTTTTCGAACATAAATTAAAATTCATTTAAAAAAAAAAAAAAAAAAACCTTTGAACTTTTATAATTTTCTGGTTGAATTTCTAACAATGACAATGAAGAAAAAAATGGATTTAAATGAGGTCCCGCTGCATAAGGGAAATATAATAATAACATAAATTTCATTTCACATGCGAAAGAATATTGGTGTCAAACCGAATGTATATTTTTATCAAAGTCTCAATCACCTTTTTCTCTTTCTTTTTCTCCTTTTTTATTTTTTTATTTTTTTTATATCACACACACATACACGCGCATAAACTTGACCATACACAAATTGGCAGCCACACCCATATAGCAACAGTGACTCCTGTAAACAAACAATATCTAATTTACAGAGGCATGCACCTCACAATTTTTTTATGCTGCAACAATACAACAACAACAATAAAACCATTAATAAGCAAGGGTAGCAATAAAACTAGCATGTAAGAACCCCCCCCCATGTGGCAAATATTTTTAAGGGGTCGTAAACCATTCCCATAACTTCAACGGACAAACATCATTTTACTGCATTTTTTAGGCAAAAAAAATAAAAAAAAGAAAAGAGACTCTTTGGGTTGCGTTCCCCGCACCCTCCTGGTTAAATCAGCAGTACTTGCGGAACGTCGTGGCGGTAAACAAGTCATTGCAATGATTTTCGAACGTGCTCACACATTGGCGTGTAGGTTCATTTGAGTAGAAACGTTTCTACTTTATTTTTTTTGCGGCTTGTATGGGTCAAGTAGTGGTGGTTTTTTCCACAAGGACTTTTGACCCTTCTTCTAGGGTGAGGTCCCGTTAGCAGTCGGATAGGAGTGTGGCTGATCCAGTGTGACACTGAGTGGCAGCGGCCAGACAAGTTCATTACAAATTTTTGGGCTGAGAAAACAAAAAAAAGGCAAAAAAAAAAAAGAAAAACAGAGATCTCCCACCGGAAATCACGGCAGAGTGTTTTCCAACCATCAGATCACAAATGATCTGATGGTGGTGGTTGCAAAAACAGTGAACGAAGTAACCACCAAATTTTTTGAAATAAACTCGACTTTTGTCAGCAGTGATCCTGACACCCTCCATATACTCCGTGATTGAAGGAGGGCTCCACCCAATGAGATAATTGTACAACAGCAAGTAAAATGCTGAAAATCTTTTATCCAGTGGGCTATGGTCGACCCCAACCTCATTTGGGGTTGGCCACACCCCCAGCAGATTGGAAAGATTCTGTCGGGAAACTTTCTTTGCACGGGTATGCCCAATGTTAAGGAGAGGAGGAGGGGAACAAGATCTCCTTACTTTTTCGGGTAATACAAGTAAAATACTGAAAATACTGACCGTGGGATCACGAGTACTGCACGGAGGATTTGGGTCACTCAGCTGTCCCACAAACTCGTTTCTACCCTATCCCGTCGCTAGTGGGACCTCGGCCCTGAAGCGCCCTGCATGCCAAAAGAAAAACGATCCAGAACCACCATGTTACTTCTTTTGCCTGGTGCCGCGGGCCCTTGTGCTCCGGTAGGCCCGACCCTCGCGGTGCATATATGGCCCCTTTGGAGAAAAATGGGGCTTTCTTTCCTTGTGTACCATCAGGCTCGAACCCAGGTACATTTATTTACCCTTCACCCAGATGGGCTGGGGTGGCAATACTGGAATGGGAATTTCTATTTCCGTCAACACAATACCCGATCGAACTGCTTTCCGCCGCCGCCAGATTCAAGCAGCCCCTTTCTTTCTACGTTAGACCGGTGACAACAAGTCTGCAAGTAAGACGGAGAAGAACGTATCTTGACACTTTCAGCGACAAAATACGTGCATCATTTTTCTGCTTTCACATTGGGGAACCTCTCTCCTTCGCCGTTCGGGGCTCCCGACATCGCCAGAAAAGAGACGGCACCCCGATCGCGGCCGTTATCGAGCGCCACGCGTTCACATCATCAGCTCGGCGCGCTTCTACAACAGCTCGGCGCTAGCTTGCGTGTTCGCTTTGGCGCCCGGCGGCTGTGGAGTGTACGGGTAGGGTGCGTGCCGTCGTTCTGCTGGGGCTTAGCATCGGGGGAGCGCAGAGAAGAAAGGAGGAGGAGGGAGGAAGGGAGTGGTAGAGAAACGCAGTGGAGGGGAGAGGCAAACGGAGAGGAGGACGGGGTCTAAACACACCTAACGGCGGCCAGACGGCGGGCCAGCGGCAGCCTAACGGAAGCCGTTCAGAATAGCGAGACAGAAGGTCAGGTGATGTTAACTACGGTCTCTTTTTTTCTTGTCGCTTTTTTTTCTTAGTACTGTGTGTTTGGAAATACTGTAAAGCTTTCCCTTGGTTTTCTCTCTTTCTCTCTCTCTCTCTCTCTCTCTCTCTCTCTCTCTCTCTCTCTCTCTCTCTTTCTTTCTCCCTCTCTTTCTGTCTGTTTCTGTGTGCCTCTGAGGGCGTACTCACAGTACGACTTTGCATCGGATCGCAATTACGACCGGCCCTGGGTGTATCTGGCCGCAATCACGTCCAGAGTTGTGTAGAATAGGTCCAAGTTTGTGAGTTGCACTTCAGGTCTTCTTTCGAAGGTTCAGCTTTTGAGAGTGTATACATGTACAGACATATATATGTACATATATGTATATGTATGGTCATGTATGGTGATGTAGGGTGATGTATCTAGACGATTCGGACTGAATCTGGCCGTAATTGCGGTCAGAAGCACCCCTGAAATCCCTAGTGTGCGTATGCTTTGAGTGAGGAAGAGAAGATGGGACGACGAAGAGGACTTGTAGTTCTTTTCCTTAGCGCCAACGTCTCCGCTTTTCCCTTTCCCACCGGCCAACGAGCTCCCTCTTCCCCCCCCCCCCCCCCCCCCCCCCCCCCCCCCCCCCCCCCCCSCGCCTCCGCCGGCCTTCCCCCTTCTCTCTCGTACACTCTATGTTCTCCTCTATCTCCTCTATCTCCTCTATCTCCTCTCTCACTCTCTTATCCTCCCCCTTTGCCAGCTAAGGGCTTGCCACACCACTCTCGAAATGTGAAAAAGACAAGAATGTGGCGGGTGCATCTGGCCATGTTCTAGCGGGAATTTCATTCTCATTTTGCACATGTCGAGAGTGGTGTGGCGATTCCCTAACCCTCTAGCACGCACCAATGCGATGCGATTTTCCACCGCTTAAGACAGGATGCTTTTTTATTTTTCATAAATATTTTTTTGTTAGCATTATACCCATCATCGTCCTACATTAATATAACGAGTTATTAACTTTTTAAAAATGAGTTATTGATTGTTTCGTTTTCTTTTTTTATTTTTTATTTTAATTTTAATTTTAATTTTCGTTTGCGCCAGGATAAGCGGCAGAGCATCGGAAAGGGAAAGGTGGGAGGAGACAGGAGTGCTCTGTTAATTATTAATTAACTAATTAAAAGTAAGTAATTTATTAGTATAATACGATTTTTGTTGTTTTTGGTGCCAGGAACATATATTCTCGAGGAGATCTGTGACAAGGGAGAGCAAGGATGAGGTAGGGGGCAGCAGCAGCAGCCGCCTACCGTCTTCAACCGAATAGAACGACCGTTAATTATTGGCGTATCTAGACTCAAAGTTGCCCCAAATACAGCTATAATGACCGTACCCTTCTATGCGGGTGAAGACGGTAGGTATTGGGGGGGGGTTATGGGTGGTTATGAAGAGGAGAGGAAGGGAAAATGAAATGGATGCAGGAGGGGGGAGGAGGAGGGGGGAGGAGGAGGGAGAAGGAGGAGGGAGAAGGAGGAGGAAGATATGGAGAGGATAGGATAACGCCAAATGTAGAAAGGAGAGGGAGAGAGAGGAGGTGAGAAGAGAGGAGGAAGACGAACAGAGGAGAAAGACGATGAATTGAACATGATTTAAAAAAAAAAAAAAAGGAAATGGATAAAGATGGCGAAGAAGAGAGGAGGAAGACGAACAGAACAGAAAGACTATGAGTTGAACATTAAGAAAAAAAAAGATAAATGAAAAAATGAAATGGATCAGAAGGAAATGGATGAAAAGGAAATTGTTGATAACAAGATTAAAAAGGAAGTGGATAAGGACAACAATGAAATCGTCTACATACAATGAATGATTAGAGAAATAATGAATGAATGAAATGGGTAATAAGGAAATTGATAGAGAGATAAAAATGAAATGGATAAGGATGCAATCAATGAATATGATTAGAGAAATAATAAATGAAATGGATAAAAAGGAAATGGATAAAAATGCGATCAATGAACAATTAGATAAATGATAAATGAAATGGATAATGAAAAGGAAATGGATAAGGATGCGATGAATGGATGCTAGAGATATAAATGATATCTGTTTTCGGCATCTCCCTTCGACGTTCCTGGCCGCAATTTCGTCGATTTCTGAACCGAAATCGGCAGGTCTTTTTGGCGGGACTCGGCAAGCGGTTCCCGCCAAAACGACCTGCCGGTCTCAGTTAAAAAAAAAACGCCGGCATCTCACTTCGACGTTCCTGGCCGCTATTTCGACGATTTCTGAACCGAGATCGGCACGTCTTACTGGCGGGAACTCGGCAAGCGGTTCCCGCCAAAACGACCTGCCGGTCTCAGTTCAATAAAACGCCGAATTGCGGCCAAGAACGTAAAAGTTATATATATCTTTTATTTCTATCATCCGGTCTATTTATTGTATTACATTATTGATTGTCTATGTCTAATACATAAAAAAAAAACTCCGAATTGCTGCCAGGAACTATGTATAAAAAAATGATTTTAAATTTTCAATGTACTGGAAATGTATTGGACAGAGAGAATCCATAATGTAATACTAAATAGAGAAATACATGCGCAAAGGGGTAAATGGAATGGATAAGGAAATGGATAAGGAAAATGTATTAAAAAAAAAAAAAAAAAGGGAAAATGGATAAGCATGCGATCAAATGGATACATGGAAGACGAATAGCGAAAAATAATCAGAGAGGCCATAGACCGTCTTTTTTCTTGCACGCTTCGACCCGAAATAAAAATAAAAAATCGTCCATATATTTAATAATTATTACATCCGCATGCACACTGCTGAGCTGTCAGAAGAAACGCGCGCGCGCGCGCGCTCCTTCCCCCCTGTACGTACGTTTCAGGGCCTAAGTAGTTGCACTACTCGCCATTCGCCAAAACATATTTGTCCAGATGCATTCAAACTGTTTGGGGGGATGGCGAGTAGTGCAACTACTTGGGCCCTCAGCCAGGAAGCCCGCACCTGGCACCTAGCCTATTACGTACGACCCACCCACTACTTGTCATTTGGTGGCTTCTGTGGCACTCATCAGGGGTCATCAGGGGTCATCAGGGGTCATCAGGGGTCATCAGGAAGCCTCCTATCTATCATTGCTATCAGGGCCATACATACTGTCTTTCTTCGTCCTCGCTTCGGCCAAAAAAAATTCCTATTATGGCACCCAGCCACTTGTTATTTGGTGGGTTGCAGATGCATTCCTGATCAGGATGATCAGGAAGCCTCCTATCAGGGCCACATACATGGACTGTCTTCCTCCCCTCCCCCTCCCCCCTCCCCTCCTCCCTTCCCCCCCCCCCCCCTCCCCCCCTAAACCATTGAATTTTTGACAGTCAATCAAGAGAGGCCGGGGACCTCACAAATCAACTCAGGTCATAAATTTCGCTTGGCAGCATTAGCCAGTTTCGCGTATAGCCTTCAGGGCGAGATCAATTCAGGTCATAAAATAAAAAATAAAAAAACTATAAAATAATAAAATAATAGAATAGTAAAATAAAGATTTAAAATTAAAAATAAAAAAATTAAAAAAAATCAGGTCATTTGACACTAAGTTCGAAGCAGACCAGGCTTGAAGGCTAGCTAGACTGTTTTGTCGTTTTTCGGGTGCGCTTCGACAAAAGAAATTCCTATTAGGGTACCCAGGTACTTGTTATTTGGTGGGTTGCAGATGTATTCCTGATCAGGGATGGATGATCAGGAAGCCTCCTATCAGGGCCACATACATAGACTGTCTTTTTTTTCCGTGCGCGCTCCGACAAAAAAAAAAAAAAAAAAAAAAAAAAAAATCCTATTACGGCACCCAGGCACTTGTCAGCCAGGAAAAAAAAATCCTATCACGGCACCTGGGACTCCTCACGTGGGCCTTGTCCTCCTCCCCGAGGCCAGATCCCACTAGCAGCGTTGAGTTTTTTTCCTCAACGCATGAATCTGGACGTGTTTGAGGAAATGTGCGGAAATCGAGTTGAGTTTCCTCAACCGCACATCTGGTGCGTTCGGGTTGGTGAGCAATGAAGATCAGGAGGAGGACGGAAGGTGAAGAAATGTGCACAGGCGTGAAGAAGGAGATATATATTAAAAAAGAGAAAAAAAGGAAAAGAGATATAAAAGTTTAATTCGTTGTTTTTGGACCGGGTTCATCGGGGGGGGTAGTGCGTTCGATATGGAGTGGGGTAGTGCCGCGATCTGGATCGAGATAGCGCCTCCATTTTTTAATTCATTTTTTTTTTGTTGTAATAATTGAATTGTTTACTATTGGTGCGTACTGGTTTGGACATGCGTCTTTGTGCGGAGTATGATCCAATGGAAGGGGCACTCTTCAGAATAAAAAGGAGATGCGTATTTAATATCTATATATCGTCAATAAAAAGGATAAATATATTATTATATGGTAACCGGCGTTCGGGACGGGACGGGCCGAACGCCCGAACCCGAACGGGACCCCTTGGGGATGCGTTAAAAAAAAAAAAACAAAAAAAAAAAGTTAAAAAAGAACCTGAACGGGACACCTTGGGGACGGCCGAACGCGGTCCAAAAAAAATTTAAAAAAATTGAAAAATTCAAAAAGAACCCGAACGGGACACCTTGGGGATGCGTTCGGCCGTTCGGGCCGAACGCGGACCAAAAAAAGAAAAAGAAAAAGAAAAAAAAGAAGAAAGAAAAAAGAAGATATGTTATGAAGAGAAATAAATTAAACAAGATTTGCCTGAGCATTACATCCAAATTCCTTACCAAATTTGCAATAAAAATAAAATACAGAAAATAAAACTAATAAAAAAATAAGAAAAAATGAAAATGATAATTAAAATTATTGAGTGAGCGGGCACGTTTTCGACACCGCCATCTTTGGCGTTTTTTTTTTTTTGTTTTTTTTTTTGGCACAGCCAAATGCCGTGAAAATCTACAGATGTGTAGTTCACATAATACAAAACTCGTTAAAAAAGTTTCAAAAAATAATATATATACTTTTTTACGCCCCGCAAAAAAAGCGAAAACAAAAAGTCAAAAGTGGGAAAAACAAAAACAAAATAGTGAGTGGGCGAGCACGTCTTTGACGATTTTTAATTTTTGTTTGCCACCTTCTTCTCCCCCCTTCCCCTTCCTGTTCCCCTTCCCCTTCCCCTCTGCCTTCCTCTCCCTCTCCCTCTCCCTCTCCTTCTCCTCCCTCTTTGCATGCATCCTCTTCTTTGTCATCTCCTCCCTCCTCCTCCTCCTCCTTTTTCTTCTTCTTCTTCTTCTTCTTCTTCTTGTCCATATTGGCACGCTGGCAGGCTCGTTCATTCTCTCCTCCTCCCAGTCCCCCTCCCTCCGTCTCGACGTCGTCTTGATGCTAATCTGCCACGTGGGCAGGTTCTTTGTCTTACCGACAGCCTGCTTTGCCACGTCGACGGCCTTCGTCATTTACGCCCCGACCGATTCGGATCTGCGATCAGACCCCTACCAAAGATTTGTGATTTGGCAGCCACAAATGTCTGCCTACCTGTCCTTCGGGACATCCGTCAAAATTGGAACGATACAGAGAAGATTAGCATGGCAACAAAAAAAAAAAAAAAAAAAGTCTGCCTACCTCGATGGCTTATGAGCATCACTGTTACACTGCACATCCCAATTTGTCACGATTGCTTATCAACGTTTTTTTTTTTTTTTTTTTTTTAAGGATTGCTTATCAGCTTGACGCTGTTGAAAATCAGCATTGTTGTATGGATGACCATAATGGTCCACCTCCTGAGGGTAGGGAGTAATTATACTCTACCTCATCAGGAGGATTCACTGTAAAAAATGTCTTACAGTTAGCGTTCCACGGTCTCCACCTTCGTCTTATGCATCATCATGCGACGCCAGGCGATGGATGACCTTAATGACCATCCTCCTCATATTTCTGCCTGCATTTTGCACATACCCGGGCATTAATTATATGTCGCACTCATTCATGCAGCTGCCACAGTGGGAACTGTGGGATGGTGGGGCGATGAGTCAGTCAGGCAGGCTATTTTCAACGTAAAAACGTTTTTTTGCATGCACTGGCGAACCGTACTTTATTTCTGGATTATTGACCGACTCTCGTGTGACACCTGCCAGGACAGAGATGCGGTGCCATGCTGATCTTCTCTGTATCGTTCCAATTTGAACGGATGTCCCGAAGGACAGGTAGGCAGACAATTGTGGCTGTCATGCATGGCATAGCCATTACCAATCTATTGCGACTGCCGGTGTCTGTACCGAAGGGTGTCCCAACATTTCCTCATTGTACACATCCCTGTCACCCAGATATACGTTGTCCCCCTTTTGTGCCCAAGGACGCTATCAGAACTGCATGATGCCGCACTGTGATGAACGTCCTGCTGTTTTTTTTTTTGACACGTGGACAACATCATGATGTCCTCTGTCAGGAGACTGTTTTGATGGGATGGGATGGTTCGTGCTAGCCGTCCTGCTGAATGCTGTGCTGGCGCAGCTCTCCTTGGGTATCCTTGTGAACATCCACGCCACCCTCAGCGTGCCTGTCCTATCTGCCGGGTTGGGGGGTCCTCTTCCTAACTGGTCTCAATAGAATCAAGCAGGTCGGGAGCAACACTGATTATAACAGGTGGGGCTTTCCTTCCTTCTTTTCCTTTCCTTTCCTTTCCTTGTTTTGCTTTTTTCCGCCTTTGCGCTCCGATTCACAGTGTGACAAAATATAACATAAATCGTCACAACGATATCAGAGCGCAAAAGCGAAAAAAAAAAAAGGAAACAAGAAAGATATCGATTCATTTTTTTTATCTTCTTCCTTACAACTTCCCCTGTTCAATAAGAACCTCTTGTGTCATATCGACCCACTTGCACACAGACCAAAAGGTAAAGAGGCAAAGAAGAGAGGAAGGGAACAGCCAAATATAACAAAACAGGGGGAAACAAACATAACAGATCTAGATGAGAAGTCCCACATGCAAGCCCCCCCCCCCTCCCCCCCACCCCCCTCACCATCACAGGCCACAGGACGGGCCAATGACCAACCAGGATATCAATTAACACTCTTGCCTGCAAAAAAAAAAGCAATCCCAGATTAACAAACCAGATTCGTGATCACCAGCATAGACACCCCCCTTATCATGACGCATGCTTCGCTGGTCCAAACTGAAATGTGGGGACCACCACCAACGGGATCGTCTTTCTATTTTTTGCCGTTGGTGGTGGTCCCAGATGACGATTCCCACCTTAAAGCACCCGCCCAGCTCCTTCATATCGTCAAACAGAGAGCTGCCTACGATAAAGCGTAGGGGCAGAGAAGAGGGAGGGAGACGAGGACAGCAAACGAGGGAGGGGCTGTGACAAACTGTTTCGTCGAAGTTTCACCGATTGACTCATCAGGAGGCTGATCCCTCATATATGGTCTGCCGAATCCCCCAACTGACGGATTACACACTGTAAGTGATAATCCAGCTTAACTTTACCCCGGTTGTTGGGGTTAAGCATCATCAACGACTGCCCGACAACTGATACCTCTCTGAGGAGGTGGTGGGGACCACCAACCACTGCCCTCAAGGTACCTGGGACGAAAATCAAAGCAGGCTATATATGAGGGTTCAGCCTCCTGATGAGTCAGTAGGTGAAACTCCGACGAAATAGTTTGTCGCAGCCCCTCCCTCGTTTGTTGTCCTCTTCTCCCCTTCTCCCTCTCTGCCGACGGCTTACTGTAGGAAGCTCTCTGTTTGACGATTTATATTAAAATATATATGCCTTCGGTTTACGGGGCAGTTCTGTTTGACGATGTATGTATATTTTTTAATTTAAAAAAAGCTGACTTTGGTTCTGTATCTGCTTGATGATCCTTCCTCTTTTGTTTTGCAATTACAGGGAGTAAATAAATAAATACATACATAATAGGGAAAAGCTTCTGGATCCTGTCTGGCTATGGTGGCGGCGATGGCTGATGCAGGCGGCTCCACCATGTTTGCTGAAGTTGTTGGCCTCGTTGAGGCGTTCATTAAAAAGCACGGATTGAAAAAGACGCTGAAGTCATTGCGCGCTGAATGCAATTTGGTAAGCGAAGGACAACTGCTACTACTATTACTGCGATGTCTGAAAGAAAAAAAAAGAAATCTCGTTGGATGTTTTTTTTTTTTTTTTTTTTTTAATTTTAAAAATTCAAAATTTTATTAAATTATTTATCTATGAGACTATGAAGCCATTGCGCGCCGAATGCAATTTGGTAAGCGAAGCACAACTGCCACTAGTAATACTACTACTATGTCTGGGAAAAAAAAGTTCTTTCGTCTTTTTTTAATCTACTAAAATGATTTATTTATTTGTTTATCATTTGTTAATGGGCATTATTGCCACACCACTCGCTAAAAGAGAAAAATTCGAGTGCAGTGCATCTCACGCAAGGCCGTCGAAAGATTCATTCGTTACTATGAATGCATAGTAACGGATGTATCTTCCCACCTTTTTCAGGAAGATGCACTCGCATTTCTTTCTTTTCGTGAGTGGTGTGGCCAGGCCCTTTCTTTTAAGGGAGAAGACTTCAGTTGTTGCTTGTAAATTAGATGTCCCCCCCCCCC
>BFEA01000228.1:1872183-1896029 GCA_003427395.1 Chara braunii
TTTGATTGATTGATTGATTGATTGTTTATTTGATTGATTGATTGTTTATTTGATTGATTGATTGATTGATTGATTGATTGATTGAGTTTTTGATTGATTGATGGATGGATGGATTGTGTTTTGATTCTTTGTTTATCCCCTACCCGCTTCACCCGAATAGAACGCCAGTTCATTATACATGTATCTGGACTGAAAATTACCCAAAATACAACATTAATGACCGGCGTTCTATTCAGATGAAGCCGGTAGTCATACTTTAGACATCCTTTGTGAATCAAACAAGACGCTGAGGCAGATTGCGAACCGAACACAAAGAGAAAAGGAGACGGAGAGTGTGCATGACAGAGCGAGAGAAGAGACTGCAGGACACACACACAGAGAGCAAGAGAGCGAGCTAGCGAGAGAGAGAGAGAGAGAGAGAGAGAGAGAGAGAGAGAGAGAGAGAGAGAGAGAGAGAGAGAGAGAGGACACAGMGAGAAAAGAGACTGAAGGACACAGCGAGAAAAGAGACAGCAGAACACAGACACAGAGAGCGAGAGGGAGAGAGAGAGGGCAACGGAGGGAGAGAGATAGAGAGAGAGAGATGGGCGCACCTGAGTGTATGCATTATGAGAAGGCCACATCCTCATAGAAGACCTCTCTCTCTCTCTCTCTCTCTCTCTCTCTCTCTCTCTCTCTCTCTCTCGCTCTCTCTCTCGCGCGCGCGCGCGGACACGTCTTACGTTGCGGATGGCTGCAGGTACAACGAAACTCTCCCTCTCTCTCTCTCTCGCTCTCTCTCTCTCTCTCTCTCTCTCTCTCTCTCTCTCTCTCTCACACACACACACACACACACACAGACACACACACACACGCACACACACACACACACATACACACAAACTTAGGTCTTTGAGAAAAACAGTGTATCGGTTGGGCAAGGATCTCAAGTGCCCAGAAACGGGTACAACGTTCAACACACAAGCGTCGGGCGCCGCCCAGTTACCAACTGGCGCAGTGACACGCAAGGCAGCGCAAGAGCCAGATGTGATGCTGCATTCTATTTGTGGCAAAATGTGATAGCAGCACTAGCTTTATATATTATATATCGATAGAAGGTCAACAGCCGTCGTCTGCGGGTCGCTGCATGGATATATCACTACCTACCTTCCTGTGCTGTGGCCGGATGGCGAATGCGGCGGTGGAGAACTCATGCCTGGTAGCGATATCAACAACATAGTAGAACAAAATGGGGGGGGGGGGGGGGGGGGAGGAGGGGGGGGGGGGGGGGGGGGGGGGGGAGAAGACAAAACAACCTAACGGCAGCGAGCTAGAGAGAAAGGAACGCAACAGCCGACTCCCGACAAGGCAACATGTTGATTTCTTTTTTTTCTTAAAAAAAAAAAAAAAGGGCGATGGCCTTGAGGTATTATCATCGGACTAACCAGCCCACGTAAATTCAATATTGTGTCTAAGGCAAGGGCCCCACAGCTTTGGGGATGGAAAAGTGGTTTGCCCATGGAAACCGGGGACCAAGTCCCACTTGCAGCGGTTTAGTTCCCGTAGCCAGTACTGCACGACACTGTGTGACTTCGTGTGGCAATGTGCGGCTGGTTGACAAACAACGGGTTAAATCGCGAAAAATAACAGGATTTGAACGTGCTGAATGACAGTAATGATGAAAGGCCGGTCAGTCTGGTAACCAAGGGTACGGCAGCGGCATTGTCGGGAAAAACTTCTAGTTTCTGTGGAAATACAAGACGATGGTCCCCACGTCTAGCCCGACTGGGGTCAGGCTACAGACGAGGACTGTTCCCTGCGAGTGAAAGAGCTCATTCCGACTATAACAGCCAATGGGAAACCGCTACATAGCAACATTCAATCCATTCCGTTGGAAGAAAAACATAACCGACCATGCGCCCTACGATCAATGTGAATCAGCGGTCAAGAAGCGTGTCGCACAAAACACAGGGTCCCGAACTGAGGACTAAACCGCTGCAATTGGGACTTGGTCCCGGGCCAACGATTTTGGAAAGCTTGGAAAAGTTTTTCCGGGGATCCCATCTGGGAGGGCGTTTTGCCGCAAAGTCGACGCACTTTTTTCCTTTATAGGAATGTCGGAGTGCGGTCTGGCAGTGTCCGTGTGGCAGTGTCCGTGTGGTTTTCGAAGGACCACACCACGAACCGGGGCGAGGCGGTGAGTGGCATTGAGCGACGCGTTGCCCATCCGCGCGGCAAGCGAAGCAGCGGAAGTGCGAAGCTGGCCTGGGAAGAGACATCGGGCCCCTATTGGGACCGCATGGATATGTGTTCCAACAGTTGGCCTATCTGAACCCACGGCCTGAGGATTTTGGATCGGGTTCTGACCGTTGGCCTGTCACACGTGTTCCTGGGCGCCATCCACCGCCTCACATCCGGTGCACACCATCGCTGCTGTATTCACTTGCTAACTGCCCACGTTCTTTACGACGCCGACACGTGCAGCGAAGGCATGGATCCAGAAATGGACGAATGGGATGACTCGACGTTCCTCCTCGTTTTCATCCTCTTGCAGTGGATGAACCACAGGAACGTCGTGGCAGTGTCTGTGTGGTTTTCCCCAAGGAGAAAAGGACCTTCGGCCTCGTTTTCATCCTCTTGCAGTGGATGGACCACAGGAACGTCGTTCCTCCTCGTTTTCATCCAGGCAGCACCCCGGCGATGGAGGAGTCCCGCTCTCTGCATGGAAAAGTGTTTGGAACAGCTTCGGATATGGACGTTCACCACGCACGTGCCTGAACGGACCATCTCTATTGTAGCCGTCGACATGAAAAGATCCCCCTTTCGATAGCCTACGTCGGCTGCATGTCGACACCGACGAGATGTTGGGGAGCCCAAGGATTCGAATTCGAAAATTCGAAAACGGCCGAAAACCCCGCTTCTTTCTGGCCATTCGCGCGTGGGACCGGTAGCCTTCATAACGGGGCTGGCCTGGGCGACAAGGACGCCAGCGAGACCGTGCTCCAGGAACACATCACAACGACGGACGGAAACAGGGACATCCGGGCTGTGTCCGTGACCTTGGAAACCTTAAGGGTGTCCCGAACACATGCCATGACTACCCTGCACAAAAACGCGGCGACAACTTCTTCCGCGGTGGTTTTCCAGGTCGGAAACCATGTGAAAACAGGAAATCCCGGTTTTCCAAGCCGACGATTTCGGCTTGCGGGGTTCCGAAAGTGTTCCTTCGGAAAAGGAAAACGGCCTTCCAAGGACTTTGCGGAAGGTTGTGGGGTGTCGGTAACGTTCCGCGGCAAAGTTTTTCCAGTCCGCAAAGTTGTGGGGTCCTTGCCTAAGGCTGGGACCCCACTGCGGTGCGGATGGAAAAGCAGGTCGGCCGCGAAGAGAGGGCAAAAGTTTCTGGAAAGCTGGAAACTCATTTTTCTGGGATCCCACCGCGGAGGCCGTTTCACGGCAAAGCTGCAATGTTTCTTTCCAAAATAGGAAAGGGTCGTGGAGGGTGGCCGAAAAGGGAAAGTTTTTATTGTCCAGGAGGCACCCGCTGGACCGACGGAAACCGTGCGACACTTCCCTCCACGACTGCCCGGCTGCAGCAATGTCTGTGGGGGCCACGTATGGACATTACGCGGTCCAAAAAACGGACCAGACCTTAGAAAAGTGCGAGACAGCCCCCGAGGCCAGTCTCAACTTTCGGCACATTTTTGGGGCGAACTTTCCTCCTGACGGCCTTTTCCAGGACGCAGACGGAGTGAAAACGTCCAACTGCTACCTTCCACGCCCAAAAATGCGGCCTACGGGGTCCCGGAAGACGGTCCTTGGAAAGAATTCGCCGCTTTCCAATGCATTATACGCACGCTGTGGGGGCCCGGGAACACTTCCGCGGCAAAGGTTTTCCTTTCCGCATTCCTGTGGGGTCCCAGCCGAATCTGACATCGGGTGGCCTTTTCATCCCAGGGTGGCCTTTATTTATTGCCTTCAGGGAACCCCCAACGGGGGACACCGGCCAGGGGACAGCCGGTAGCAGAGGGACCGAGCATTATCTGGGGTGTGGACCCCACTGGCCGGCGGCCTGAAAAAGTTTGGGCGCCGGGGTGTTTTCCAGACCCCACTGGGTTTGAAAACCGGTGTGGAAAGCCGGCCTGGAAAGGAATTCCAGACCCCACTGCGCTTGGAAACAGGTTGCGAAAATGGTGACGGGGCGTTTCTACATGGTCCGCGGTCTGGAAATTCGACGCCGACCGGTTTCCAGACCCTTTCCAAGGAGGCGGCCAGTTGAGCAGGGGGGGGGGCATGTCCATCAGTTTCCAGACACGGGCTTCACGGCGTGGACCATGCACCCTCGCCGTGGACCGTTCTGTGTAGTACCAGGAGGCCGTGGCGGACATTCATATTTTCCCGTGGTGTCGCATGGTATTCCCAAGGGCCCGCCAGTCTGTGGAGTCCATGGTCCCCCAAATTCACGAACGTTGCGGTGCACCGTTTGAAATTTGATGGATCCATGGAGGTTCCGTTATCGTGACAGCGACGTCGTCAGCCCCTGTACACCGCCTGTTCTGGCCATGTCGACCACACAACCTTCACGAACCCATGCGACTCACCAAACTGTCCTCCTTCGTCCCCGACGATGGCTCCCCGTCAGTGCTCCTGTGCTCAGTGCACTCCGGGTACCAATGGTTTGGACGGCACCTCCCACCAACAGCAGGGAGGGACATCCACCCACGCCCCCAACGGTAATTTCCCGTTGCCTGAGCGGACCCGCTCGGGCCACACAACAACTCACGACACTTGTGCGGAACCCGCCACACTGGGTCGCGCACGACCACACACGGACTTGTTCTGGAGCAGTGTGGTACCAGGCCATGGTCCACAGCACCCGCCCGACTTGCCTTTTCGTGAAACACCCTTCGGCGGTTTCCTATTCGGGTATGCCGTACCTTTTCCAGTGCCGAAACTATCGGTCTGCGGTGGGGTCCCTTCAACATGCGTCAAGTTTTTTTTAACCACGGTCGACCGTTTTTTGTGGCCAACACCAGTTTCCAGCCGCCAGCCAATGGGGTCCACCCCTGAGTGGCCAGTCGTTGTGCCTCCTCGATTACCCCTCCCCCTATGAACATCAGCAGAGACTGCTTTTTAATGCCAATTGGGGGGACCCGCAGAATATCTCTAGGTGGCGGGTGCCAAGCATGCCCAGGAAGGTACATGAGGCCAATGGGGATTGAACCCAAGACCTCCTGAATGCCACTTGCGTGCCTTACCAATTGAGCTAGGCCTTTGGATGTTGTTGTTTTTTTTCCTTTTCTCTGTCCTCACATAGGGTGTCGCCTCACTTGACACGAAACGAAAAACTAAACGACTGCATCTTCCAGCATAAAATGACCAGGTTCATCGATTTGCTATAAATAGTGACGACTGTATTTTGCCACCTTTCGTGAGCAGATGCGCTCGTTTCGTTTTTGTTCCGTGTACGGTGCGGCGATACCCATACCTTAGCGCTTAGGGTGCAGGGTTGTGGCAACATGTTTTCGTCCTTTTGTTCCATATTTTCCTCTTTTTTATATTCTTCTCCCATGGGCCACCCCTCTATCCCTGTGGTGGTCAGAGAACCAGGAGGATTGAGAGGTTGGTTGTCGGGCCGCTCCATCTATTGGTGGGGAGCAACACCTGCTGGAAATGGGGTCCAGCGTCCCTCAGAACATCATTTGTAGCGTTGCTTTTTCGTCACTTTATTTGGGGGGTACAGCCATCACTCTGTCTGGTTCCGAACTCGGAGCTCCATGTTCCCAAGGAGCTGCCAGTACAACCCTACCCATGTTGGAGCTTCGTACTAAACAGACTATCCCCCGTCCTAGAATTGCAGGGTATTTGTTTTGAGTATTCCTACTGTCCCCATTTAGCCCCTCAGTCCCTGCCAATTCCAGGCCTTCACCTTTCACTGTCTACCTAACACTACTCCTAAGTAAGCCTATACAGGGGATCCCTGCAAGCATAGCTACTCCTATCGGATGGGCCTCGCTCCGTTACTCATGACATGCACAAAAGACAAAACATAATGTGCGGTGTATTTCCTGATGTTCTAGCAAAAGATTCATTTGATTTTGCACATTTGGTGATACCGGAGTGAGGCCGTTGTCTTCTCCGATGCCATGTCTCCCTCAAGCTCTATCTCTCCCATCACTCCCCCTCTCTCTTCTACCCCCCCCGCCCCCGACCCCTTGTCAGACTCTCTGGTTTCAGGGGCCCTCAGGCTCTACCTCTCCCATCACTCCCCCTTTCTCTTCTATCCCCCCCCGCCCCCGACCCCTTGTCAGACTCTCCAGTTTCTGGGATTCATCGTCATCGCTGCACTTAGGGCCTCTTCCCACCCTACTTTCGGTAAGTAAAAAAGAAAACTTGAAAGAAACGTAAAAGTAGGGCCCCACCAATCAGCCCGTATTATAAATTTTGTACTCCACCGTCATGTTACGGCAGAAGATCTTGCGCGGTTGGCAGCGACCTTTGTTTGTTTGTTTGTTTGTTTCGATAGGGCGGCACCGAACTCTGCTGCAGTGAAATACAGAGGCAACGCTGGAGGGTCGAGCAAGCAAGCTTACCCATCTCACCCCTTCGAAGCCCAGAAAAATTAATTTAATATCGTTGTGGTCCGATGGACCACGACCTTTTGTACTAACTCAAGCAAGGGGTTGTAGTGCTGGCCAACGAAGCGATGGAACTGCCATTAGTGGAATCTAGCGCGGCACTCACGGAACAATCGATCCTCAATAAGGTGAAAAATCTGATTCCTAACTTTCTACAAGTTAGAGTCATTCCACTCCTCAGAGTTGGATGTTACACAACAAAAGAGGATAATGGAACCAAAACCCGTCTGTATTTTGTCTTCTTGGATGTCAAAATGAACAATGAAATCAAAGAGCAGTTGTCGGTTATGGGGAAGGAGTGGTTTCCACTCTCAATCCTTGATTCAACGCTTAATGAAGAACTGGACATGCTTCTTCATAAATTCAATATCGACCCAAGTTATCGCCGAGTGATCGGCGAACGCTCCCCAACGAGGGGTGATATTCTCGGCGAACTTCCCTGATGTGTTGAGAGCCCCGTGGTTTGAAGAACAAAATCTGAAAAGGGGGTAAGGAATGAGACGTCGCAAACAAACACAAGGTTATGCAGCACCTCTTGGTCGGATCCATGGTCCAACCAACACAGGCACGACCTATGCTGCCTAAGGGCAGGTTGCGCATAGCGTCGTGGAATGTGAGAGGACTATACGACACAGGTACCAAGCACAGATGAGCACAATTAAAATTGTGGATTAATGATAATAAAATTCAGATTACTTGTATTTAGGAATCTAAGTTATATGAACAACGGATGGAGGAAGTCAAAACATGGTGGACAGGATCCTGGTACACAGGAACCCAGATACAGTTATTATTGACAGTATGGTTGACATGTGGGGAAGGTGGGTATGGGTAAAGATAACAATGGGAGCAGTGGACTGGAAAAGCATGTCTATGTACTTACCCACGGACTATAATGAAAGAGTAACTTTTTTAGATGAGCTTCCACGCATTATTCCTGACTCTGACAATCTGGTGTTGGCAGCCGATTGAAATACGGTGCTAAATCCGGGTTTGGATAGCCCAGAACCTAGCCCAATTAAAACCGACACAAAATTCCCACAAGAATTTATAACCTCACAAGGATTATGCGACGCCTATAGGACACTACATCCATATGGATATACATGGTTCGGGTCGCAAACTTCACCGATCCGAAGGAGACTAAATTTCTTCTTGATGAAGGGAAAACCGTGGTCGGCCTGTATACATGTCGAAACCACTTAAGATTCATTGTCAGACCATAACCCGGTCACTGGAGTTTAAAATAATACAGGATAATAAATTTGGTCCTTCTTATTTTAAACTGAATGTGAACCATCTAAAGGACAAGGGGATCTTTGACGGGATCGATAAGCATCTGGAGCATTGGCACAAGGTCAAACCATTGTTTGACAACGAGGAATAGTGGACAAAAGTTGGCTTCAGACTTCTGAAAGGGGGATTAAGTAATATCTCCCTAATAAAAACAACAGTAAATCATAAGAAAGATGCATATTTGAAAAAGATAATCCACACAGTGGAAATAGAATTGGGGAAACACCCATTACGGATGCCTACTGGACTGCTCTCAGGATAAGGAAAATACAAGAACTTGAATCAAGAGAAATACAGAGACAGGAACAGTGGAAATAATGGCTTGCACAACGAAACATCATCACAGGAGATGGAATGACGATGGACACCTTCAGGAGGCTAATCCTACAACAGGTCAGGCAACCCATGAAGGAGTTAGCTCACCCGTCTTTTAATACGCACCTGTGACAGACGATGTGCATCAGATGGGGGAATATGCTAAACATTATTTTCAAGATATTTTGACTTCAAGAAGACCCACCGACTCGATGGATTCAGACCTGGGACCCAGAAGCGACTCCCCCCCCCAGACTCAACTAGATTTGGACAGACTGTTGACAAAAGATGAGGTACTAGTGGCAAGCAAGAAAATGGCAAAGGGAAAGTGCCAAGGGGATGGCAGACTACCCATTAGACTTTATTTGGTAATATGGTCTAAAAGAGTACCTTATCTGCTAAATATCTATAATAAAGTCGCGACTGGGGAGAATTTGACGACGGGGATGATGAATGGCATCATTACTCTCCTTTACAAGAAAGGAGACAAAAGGGAAGTAAGGAACTGACGGCCAATTTTGATTTTAAACGTGTTTTATAAAATCATGGCCAAAACGTTGGTATTACGAATAGGCCGTTATCTGTCGAGATTAATTCAAAAGAACAAGGCGCATTTGTCAAACATAGATCAATTACCGACAACATTGCTTCAACGATTCAAGCATTGAAAGTAATTGCTATTGAAAACTGAGACGTTGCAATTCCGTTGTTGGATATGGAAAAGGTCTATGAACAAGTAGGTTGCGCCTTTGTGATGACCACCTTAAAGCACATGGGGTTTGGATAAAACTTCTGCCGGTGGGTTAAAATTATATATTATACTGCATCAGCGGCAGTCATGGCGAATGACTATGTATCTGGTAAGTTTGAACTGACCCGTTCGCTAAGAGAGGGGTGTCCTTTAACCCCCCTACTTTGTGTGGTACATATGGAAGTGCCACTGGATAACAAAAGACATAACGAAGAGATCAAAGGATTGGAACTACATAATAAACTATAATGGACGGGAGGAGCTATGGCAGACGATCTCACGATCGCCTGCCAGAATAACCGCCCAACATTGTTGTCCCTAAGGAAAGTCCTTAATTCTTATTGTGACATATATGAGGTATCTATTAACTGGAGTAAATCAGTTTATTTCCTGCTGAATGACCATAAATTTCATGTTAACTGGGATTGAAGTCGGTGCCATCAAATGCATCTGACCGGTTTTTGGGTGTCCAAGTGTCACTGGCAGAGAATGCAGACTTGTAGGACTCGCTGCTCGAGGAAAAACTCAGGAACAAACTGGTTGCATGGAAAAATACCACGCACCTGTCGTTGCTGAGACGAGCGATGGTCATAACTTCAACGATCTTTTCAGTATTGTGGTTTGTGCTAGCAGTCCATATGCTGGGAGAAGACACTTAGAAACGGATCAAGAATGCAACAGCTAGGCTGCTATAGAAGTCAGAGGGTAAATAAGAACAAGGTTTATTTTCGAGAGTGGCATGGGAAACGGTAGTCTTCCCCAGAGACGAAGGGGATTTAGGCATACTGGATCCGCGCTAACAAAATGTGGCTTAGCTAAGTGGTCGGTGAAGGCATTGCACGCCAAAGAAGACGGTCTCAGGTGAATGCTGGCATGTTATATCCTCTGCAAGGAATGGTTTATGGATGAGTTGTTATATTTCAACCTTTTTTTTCTATTTGGGATAACTGCTGCAATTAGACACTGGACCCGGTTCAGGAGCCTACAGTTGGGTAAGGGCCCGAGCATGGTTTTGTACCGGGTTGTGTTTGTGGGGTGTTTCCTGGACCCCTGTGTTTGAATTGCAATAAATATGGATACTGTCCCCCCCCCCAAAAAAAAAAAAAAAAATCAGCTCGAGAAAGGTATGGCGGCGGTATTTGTTGGGCGAGCCTCAATCTTAGACTGCTTTTCAAATTTCCAACGTATATCATGTATGGGCTCAAACCTTGTGCCACCCGCATGGCCCACAGAGAAGTGAGCGACCAACATCTACTCACACAGCACCGGGCCATCGTGACGTGAAAGGTTGGCCTAGTGAACAAAACATGACTCATACAGTAAAAAAAAAAAAAAAAATCGTACACGATAAAAAAAAAATCACCCGATGGGGCCGAGGGTACCGTCGACGAGGGTACTACCGGTAGTTGTCATCCCACCCTACTACTGTACTGTACGTGCGCACTGGGACACACCGTACGCAGTCCGTAGATGACTTACAGGATTGTGTCCGCGCCAATCAACGGTATGAGATCCAACGAGTTCTTCCACATTGGCGTCATCAACGCAACCCACTTGGCTCACGCAGTTGTACGCATGAAGGCAGTGCATGTACGTGGATGTCCATTACGACGCCGTGCGCAGGGCGAGTACGTTGAAGTCCGGCCAGCGCAATTATGAGTTTAGTTTGCACGTGCTCACCTGTACGGTTTGCAGCCCTACCTACGGGAAGATGCAGTGTGTAGATACTGGCAGAGACAAATTGTTGAGGTCGAGCGGGTGGAATGCTAACTTGGAGTCTCCGTTTGCCGAAGGCATTGGCTCTGACCTTCCCCCGCCGGTTTAGAAACCGAATCACCTGCTATGGTCGACCATCCACCGACGTGTTGTTCATGGCATGCTGTCGACACCGAAATCGACTTCTCACTTGCGCCGGTCCCTCTATCGGAATCTCTCTCTCTCTCTCTCTCTCTCTCTCTCTCTCTCTCTCTCTCTCTCTCTCTCTCTCTCTCTCTCTCTCTCTCCGTGTACTCTTTGGAAAACGAAGGCCGCGTGGAGAGTGAAGTGCAGCGACGACAGTTTTTGGAGAGTGCGTCGTCGACCGGTCCGTCGAGGTCCCCACCAATGGTCCTAGGCGGAAGGTATCCTATCCCAGAAGAAAAAATAAAAAACTGCAGCGGTGTACATCTCAAAGTTTTGCAGCCAGTCTTAGACAAATACATTTCAGAGCTCTCAGCTTTGTGCCTGGTACGGCGGGACCCTTCCCCACAATTCGACAAGGGTTCCACACAACGAATCGGAGAGTGGATAGCATGTGACGCCAATGCGTCAGTTCTCTGTTGGTCGCGGTTGAAGGCGTACTCTCCGATTCAGAGCAAGATGGATGGTCCCACTTAGGAGTATCCCCAAAACTGTTGTTGTAGGCTGGGTGCTCTCCAAGCTCAGAGAGTGGTTTTCATCAGTGCTTTCTAACAACTATCTTGACTTGTTTCGAGGGTCGAAGCGAAGAGTTCGTGCAGCAATGCATAACTATCTGAATTTGCACAAAGTAGAGTAGTGCAGCAGGACCCAATGCCACACTTCCTGCCGTGCATAAGCAGGATTGGGGCTTGCTGTGCTAGGTCCACTTGTATCAATAAATATTGATTATTTTTCTATGAAACAAAAACAAAAAAATACATAGTAAAAAAAAAGGAACTAGTTTTTTTTTTTTTTTTTTTTTTTTTAGCCTAACCAATGGGAAGTAGGTCGCCAGAGGGGTGAGAAAGGGTAAGTCGGTCGTTAGAGGGGAGTGACGCAAATTAATTCAACTTTCACGGGCGAGTAAGTCGACCGCCAGCCCCAACCAATTCAATAACCTATAAAATCTGGACAGAACGACATTTCAGGCCTCGTTTCTTGTCACTATAGTATTATGGGAACCCATAGCAGCCACATCACATCCGTGCTCAAGCCTCCAATGAATGAATATGCAGGAGCTGCACCTACCAACAAGTGGGCGATAGCAAAAATGACCCTAACTGGAAATATGACATTACCTTTTCAGGTCAGTCAAGTACAAACCGCAAAACAACAAGAAAAAAATAATTTTGATAATACAAGTACATCATACAAAAAAAAAAAACCGACTATAAAATCATATATCTCGTATGATAGAAGTGTATAAATAATTTTATCTTGACACTTTTCAATGGTGGAGGACGGAATGGACAAAAAAGAAGGAGATACCAAAAAATAAAAAAACAGAAAGAAAAAGAAAAGAAAAGCAAAATAAAAATAAAAAGTATTGCATTCTCCTTATATTAATATTCTGCAAATAATGTGAAGATCATGTAACCGACAGGCGAGAAAGTGTGTCCTTTACCTTAGGCTTTTCTGATGGTTCGACTAGTAGTGTCAATAGAGGGAACACCTCTCAATGTCTTCAGAACGCATAAATCATTTAGAAGCGCGCGAACAACATTAGAATGTTCACAAATTCATTAATATTCAATATTTATATAAACTCTAAAATTTTGAACATCCCCTTTTTACCAAAACGAAACATGGGAGAGGGGAAATGGGTCAAATTTTTCAAAAACATTTTCAAAATCAACGGAAAAACTCCCACAAGCATGAAAGATGAAAAAACACTAAATTTGAAAAAAATCCTTCATATGTAATAATCGATATTCTTTTTTTTCCAATTAAAACATTTTTAACTTTATTTGACAAGTTTTCGTCTAAAAGTGAGTTTTTCCTTCCAACGATATCTATTTGTTGAAGATGAAAAGAAAGTCTGCAAGAGTTTCAATTTTTATTTCACTACAACAAATAACTTTCACTTATGATTGGATTAACTTATTTATAACCATAACCATGGTTACCAGGCCGAATGTTCGAGAACCCCTGGGCTGACCCCTGAACGTTCAGGCGTTCGGGTCGAGTTCGGCGGCCGAACCCMCCCCCCCCCCAAAAAATTATTTCAAGGCCTAAAAATGATTTTCTTTTTGTTGATTTTTTTTTGAAGTTCTTCAGGACATGATCTACACGCATATAAATTTTCAAGGCATTTTGTTAAGCCAATAAAAAATGGAACATCATCAAAGATGACGGTGTTAAAACGTACTCGTCTACTCAGTTTTTTTCTTCTTCACTTTTCACTTTTTATTGTGATTTTATTTTGATGCTTTAATATTTTATTATTTTTCAAACCTTTTGCATGAGTTTTGTATTATGTGAACTTATGAAGTACACATATATAAAGTTGCAGGGCATTTGGCTGTAAAAATAAAACAAAAAAAATTGTCAAAGATGGCAGTGTCGAAAACGGGTTTGCGCACTCATTAATTTTGATTCTTTAATTTCCTAGGAAGTTTTTCATGCCCGGCTGGGCCTGCACGGCCGGGCACCCGAGCGTGACGCCCGGGGTACCCTGACGTGCAAAAAAAACAATAATATATATATATATATTTTATTTTTTTTTTTCTTTGCGCTCTCTCAAAGGATCCAAAATCCGGGTTCGTTTCATCTTTCGAGAGTTAGCTGTAAAGAGGGGGAAAAAAAGGTATAAATTGTTTTTAAAGGGGCTAAGAGGGGTTAGAGGAGTATCCATTACTGTGATTTTTTTTTTTTTTTTTTTTTTATCTCCGATTCCATGAGAAATTATAATGTGATCCTCAACCAAAAGTTGTTTCTCTTACAATTCTACACAATATTTGTTTTCTGAAAGTTTTTGGCTTTCGTTGTTGTTGTTATTGTTGTTGTTTTTTGGGGGGGATGCCCGAAACCCTGCCTGGGGGTCATGCCCGGCCGGGCACCCGCACGTGTATCCACGCACAAGTTGAGTGTCAGGGCGCCCGAAAAAACAACCTAGTAGAGTTTTTCATCTGGTGTGGGTGAGTGATAGTCTACTTTGATTTTGGTTAAGGTAGATTATCATTTACAGTGTAATCAGTGAGGGGATTCTGCAGACTGTTGAGGGTTCAGCCTCCTGATGAGTTGGTGAAACTCCGACGAAACAGTTTGTCACAGCCCCTCGTTTGTTGTCCTCTTCTCCCTCTCTGCCTACGGTTTACCGTATTTCAAATTTGGTAAGACATTTAGATGTAATGCTCGGGCAAATGTTGTTTATTGTATTTTTCTGCATAACATATATTTTTTGCTGATATTTTCAGGGTTTTTTTTCTTTTGGTTCTCGTTCGGCCCAAACAACCGAACGCATTCCCCAAGGGGTCTGGTATGTTCGGGCGTTCAGCTCATCCTGAACACCGGTCACCCTTACTATAAATACTTACTATAAAATGATAATGCAGTTATAGTATTTCACGAACTAATTCATATTTTCATCTTAACTTTAGCATACGGTTCAAAAAACATATAATACCTCATTATTGAACGAAAAATTTTCAAAATAAAATGAAAATTTTAAAAGTAAAATGATATTTTTTAAGATTAAGTTAAAATTTAAATTTTGAAATGCAACTTTGGTATGCAATTTGTTTATTTAAATTTAGGAATTATTTTTTTTCTCGTGGTAAAATGAAACTTTACTTTTGATATTTCATAAGCTCATTAAAACTTATAGTTCATCTGCAACAAATAGATATAGTTAGAAGGAATTACTCTTTTTTAAATTAAAAATTATAAAGTCAAATTGAAAATTGTACTATTGAAAAAATTTTATAATTTTGCTTTTTAAATATGCAAGATTGTTTGAAATAAAATATTTTTTAATGATTTTTATTTATTATGAATTTTGTTTTGTGGGTTAAACTTCGACGTTAGTATACAATAATACTATATACATTTACGTGATGAAGGTGGTGAAAATTTTGAACTTCCCTCCTATATAAACAAACAAGGGGAAGGTATAAATTCAAAATTTTTAATATCTTCGCCACTTCGGAGTTTTCAAATTTTGAAAGTATTAAATACCGTCATACCTTAGAACACAAAGAGACTTTCAAAATATTCGACACTTTTCTAGGCTACCAGAGGGCCCGGGTCCACTTGCCCGAAAATAAAAGAAATAAAAAATAATTTTCAATTTAAGTTTTTATTTTAAATTTGGTAAAAAATTTCGATCTGACCCTGAGTCAAAAGTTGTTCTGTTTATTTCTACATAACATAATTGTTTTTCGGATTTTAATTTTTTTTTTTTTTTTTTTTGGCATGGGACCCTCCTTAGTCCTTGCACGGCCAGCCGCCCGGAAAAATAGAGTGACCCGGGCGGCCCGGTTTGTAACCTAGACATTTTTATAATTTGAATTTTTAAAATATTCAACGTTTATCCAAAGATGGACATTCAATTTTTTTTACATCTTTGAGATCATTAAAACCCGGTTTAAAAAAAATAATTAAAATAGGTGAATTTTTTATATTTCAAAATTAGTTTCAACGAAGTTTCAACAAGTTGTTGACCACTTATGGGGAGATGATGATCACAAGAAGATAAGGTGAAGATATAAGAGCATTAGGCAAAAAAAAAAAAAAACTAAGAGACTGAATAGCAGTAGGTAAGCAAGATGCACATGAACAACTTCATTGAATATCAACTTTGTTCTTCCTCTGTCATCTCCACAGTCGCTAGACTACTAAGGCTTGCACAAACAATATCGTTTTGATTGTAATAATACAAAGAGAAAACACTAGGAACACAATAGTGCAGACTATGATAATATATATGAAATATAAGTCATATAAAATACGTAAAAAGAGCACGAACACATATTGTCATAAGGAGAAAAGACAAAAACAGCTATAAAGTTCGACAACAAAGCTAAATAGTAAATATCAATCAGAGCGGGACGAGCAATGTTGAAGGGTTCAGTGCTACGGGCGAAATTATAAAATGCACTCATACCGCTTCATTAACCTTTTCATGTTTTTCGAGTTGCTCTAAGTATCCATAAAATTCATGGCGCTTGAATTCGAATCGCCTTATTGTAGCCCTTCAACTTCAGCGTCGAACAACATGTCACTTAAAGGTTTGTTAGTGAATAGTTATACCACTCATACAAATGTTTTAGGTTATACAACATTGTTCCCTATAAAGTTTTTTTTGTTTGTTGATTTCGATATCTACTAAAAAACGTATGAAAATTTTTCAATACACAATTGCGCATCATGTCTACCAATATGAGACTGCTCGCTATTGAAAAATCTCATGTGGTTGTTTTTTCCATAAAAAACTTTGCTTGCACATATGATTGTGTGAATGTACGTTGTCATGTTCGTTGTACATAAGTTCGCAAAAAACAAAGATTGTTTCATTCAATTTTTACTTGCGCGTGCGTCTGTTATTATGTCTGATATATATAACTCCACAAAAGAAACATAAATGTAAAACCAATTTATTAGGAGGTTCAACCCTAACCGTATGCCGATGATATATTTAACTAATGGACAATGACTCATAACATCGCCCATAGTTAACATGCTCCTTTAAAAAATTGTTAACTTTACTCACACCAACCCTGCAATTCTTACAGATTGTCGCTAAAAAACCCTTTTGGGAACGATATTAAGTATGAGAAGCTAGTTTGTCACAACCATAAAACCCATGTATGTATATCTATGTGTAATTAAATAAAAAAACTCACATCATGCTATGTCATGTCGCCCAATAAAAATATACGTGGTGTACGAAATCCCTTTGTAACCAAAAGAATTTGCGATGCTCGAATGCATCCACGACTATAAACAAACAAACATAAATAGCACTCAAATTGTGATAGACTATTTTGTCAGACTTACATCGACTCGTCAGGAGGCTGGATCTTCGATGAACAACACAATCCCCTCATACTAAGTAACAAGTTTCAAACATTGATCCAAATACACAAACATAGGAAAATATGCAGTGCAATATGTATAAGGTGCCATATGCAAGTAGACCATAAGGAAAACGAAGCAGTCAGATGGGCAAGTGGGAGGGAGAGATGGATACAACATCACAAGTCGACATTCAATATAGTATGGATTCGACAACACATAGTGAGGGAGCGAAACAACAAGTCGACATACAGAGCAACACATTAAGAGTGTCAAGGCAAAAAAGTCACAAAGCAAGCGGCGCAACAGAGTCATAGTACTCTAGCAAAATAATAAGAAGGTAAAAAGGAAGCGAGATAGTAAAACAACAGTAAAGGCATGGTGACCACAGTAAGCACTGAGGAATAAGGTACAAAACAACATGCCTAGTAGGTGGGCAGGACTGAACGAGTGAGCGGAGCTAGCGAGGCAGATAGGATACCAACACATTAAGACACACAAGAACACAAGAACCCTTAAACACAATAAGGAACAAAATGAACAATCGCCTACAATATATAAACAACTCGTACTACTTTAGGACCACACCACCAGCAAAGGTCATGAAGTCACTCAACAAACGTTTGTCACTAGGAGAAAACCTAAAGATATAAGCATGCGAAACACAATGATCACCCGCTAGTAGTGTTTGCAATGCATGTACTTTGCGCAATGAGCATTGAATATTCAACACAACCTAAATGTAAACTTCTATTAGACTTAGAAATCTATGTGCGAAGGTCAAACCATGTAGTAAGTAAACAATATTATCAAGAAACGTTTTACAGGAAAAAACAAATATAATAATAATATGATTATGTATATCGATGTAAGGTGGTCAGATGATATAATCAGTTTATTTGATAACTCGATCCTTTCAGTTGGTGATCAAATTTGACGTAATCAAAATTGAACTTTTATTATAATTAAAAAAAGGCAAGTATGAAGATCAAACCGTACAATAAGTAAACAACACTATTAAAATAACTCTTTGATGAAAAAAAAAAAAAACTAATAATATTATTATGTCTGTCTAAGTATGGTGGTAAAATTTGATCAATTTATTTAATCACTAAATTCTTTCATTTGGTGATGAGTTGTGATGAAATGAAATAATTGGAACATAACATCATCTCATTCTGTATGATGATTGAATTGCATCGTCAAATCTGATTGTATCAAACGATTGAGTGATTTGCTCATATAATACTCATACTCAATTGATCAAATGATTATAACATCTTATAATAATACTAAAAATTGTAAAGCATCACAAAAAAATTATTTACAGCATGATCGTCTCATGATTTGCGACAAGTTAAATGTTGTTTTATAATATACCAGATTCAAGCTGATATGATCAAACTGCAAATAATCAAATTCAGTCCAATCAAGATCTAATTTGATATTCCATGAGCATCATACTGTAAGTTATTAGACGTTCCAAACGTTTTCGTCCAAAAAGCGTAACCCATGCTTTTACCGCAAGGTAATCGTGTCATGAAACCGCAACAGTTAGAATAAAAAAAAAAGTGGGATAAAAAAATAAAATTTTACTACTGGTAATGTTGTGATGCCCAACCTTGTGCCAAATTATGCGTTTTATGCTTCAGGGCCCTGGTACTAACCGAGGGATTGTCGTTTAGGATTTAAGGTAAAGATTGAACTCCAGATACGAAAACAAAATATTCCTAGCAAGTCTGAAGGGCATTTTACACTCGAAATTTTTGAAAAACACATCTCTGACTCTATTATTAAAAAAAAAATAAAAAAAATATGAAAGCTCAATTATATCAACAGAAAAATTTCCCAGAATCAAATAATCATTCTAGAGTAAAAATACATTCTAAATTTTAAATTTTCATTCCATCTTAAAAAATGTCATTCCAATTTTTAAGTTTTTCGTCTTACTTGACAACTTTCCTTCCAAAAATGGGGCATCCCTTCTTATTTGAACTGTATGCTAGAGATGGAATGAAAGTCTGAATGAGTTCATGAAATATTTTAATTGGACTGCGAATCTAAGTAGGAATTTCCAGTCATAAATAGGTTAATCCAATCTAAATTAGACGATATTTGTTGTAGTAGAATGAAAGTATAATTAAAACATTTCATAAATTCGTCAAGACTTTTATTCCATCTTGAACAAATATATGTAGTTGGAAGGAAAAACTCATATTTAGACGGAAACTCGTCAAATTAAATTCAAATTAAAATGAAATAATAAATTTATATTTCAGAATGGACAAACATTGAAATGATAATTTATAAATATGAAGGATTTTTTTTTTTATAAAATATTTTTTCAACTATCATTTCTCATTGTAATTTTTCTGTTGATTGAATTGTTCCTGCATAGTAACGTACATCTGCAACATTCATTTTTGAAAAGAGCAATAAATAAACAATTTAAAAACTAAAATTGCATTTGTAATGCAATGGCGATAAGTTGTTCATGTGGTGGGCCTCATTAGCATGAAAGTTGGATTTTTCGAACAACAAAAAAATTCCCACGAGAAATGAAAGTTGAAAAAACATTCCAAAAAGAAAAAAATCTTCATATTTATAAATTATCATTTCAATGTTCGTCCAATTTTAAAATTTTCAGTTTTATTTGATAAATTCCCGTCTAAATATAAGTTTTCCCTTTCAATTACATCTGTTTCTTTAAGATGGAATGAAAATCTGGACGAGTTTATGAAATGTTTAATTAAATTTTCATTCTACTACAACAAATATATTCTAATTTAGATTGGAGTAACCTATTTATGACTGAAAATCCTTACTTCAAATGAAAGTCCAATAAAAATATTTCATGAACTCATCCACACTTTCATTCCATCTCTAGAATGTAGTCCAAATAAAAAGGCATACCCTATTCTTGGAATCAAAGTTTGCAAGTAAGATGAAAAATTTTAAAATTGGAATGACATTTTTTACGATGGAATGAAAATTGAAAATTTAAATTTTTTTTCCTATAGAATGATTATTTTTTTTTAGTAAATTTTTCCGTTGAAAAATATACTTATGTGCACCACGCCTCTTAACACTCTTATCAAGCATCTCAACAGTAAATGCTAATACTGTTTTGGTAAAAGAGAATAAGAAAATTTTAAATTTTTTTCCTAAAGAATGATTATTTTGTTTTAGTAAATTTTTCCGTTGAAAAATATACTTATGTGCACCACGCCTCTTAACACTCTTATCAAGCATCTCAACATTAAATACTAATACTGTTTTGGTAAAAGAAAATAAGAAGAGAGAGAACCTAATTTATCCTCAGAACAATGTACAAAATATTGTTAAACCTTAATGGAAAAGGTGGATATATTGCTACTTCTCCTCCAACAACTTTTATCCTCAGTTGTTCAATTTATTTTTCTGCAAAACATAACTTTTTTTTCGAATTTTTAAAAATTTTTCCTTTTTTTTTTTTTTTTTTGGTTGGGACCTTTTTTGGTCCTTGCACTGTCGGGCCACCCTGGAAAATAGGATGATTTGGGCGGCCCGACTGGTAGCCTAGGAACATACATTTATTTTTTTAATTTTATTTTTCAAAATTTCTTGAAAATCGATTCCAAACTCCAATGGACGATCGGGTTAACCTGCCTCGTCAAATTTTCAAACTTCCAAAAATAAAGGCGCCTCCGACCATATATGTTTAGACAGAAGTTCGCGGTCCACACATGTTGAAGACGTATTTTTCTTATCATCTATTCATAGATCCTTTCACCAAATTTTGTAAATTCGTTTTATTATTTATCACTAGCGACATCAGTTCACTATTTTTTATTATTATTAAAAATATATATTTTTAAATATACGATATTAAATATATTTTTTACTTAGTGTTTTTTTTTATAATCTCATCTCATGATTTAATCGATATGTATGTAATCACAAATTTTTTAAAATTAAAAATGTATAAACAGATTTTCCGTAATTCAGCCCGTTCAAAACGCAATTCTTAAAAAAAAAAAAAAAAAAAAAAAAAGGACAAAGCATATGTTATGCAAAAAAATGAACTAAACAACATTTGTTTGAGCGTAACATCAAAATTTCTGACGAAAAAAAAAATAATAATAATAAAAAAAAATAGAAAATTCAAATCAGTGAGTGCGCAAATTCGTTTTCAACACTGTCATCTTTGGCGATTTTTTTTTTTTTACAATATCCAAATGTTTGCACTTCACATATGTATACTTCACATACTACAAAACTCGTGCAAAAAACTTCAAAACATAATAAAATATTTCAGACACCAAAATAAAATCACAACAAACAGTGAAAAGTGAAGAAAAAAATAAAAATAACCGAGCACGTTTTAACACCGCCTCTTTTGGCGATTGTTCATTTTTTTTGGCTTGGAAAAGTGCCTTCAAAATTTATATGCGTGTAACGCATGTTGTACAAAAATTCAATTTTTTTTTTAAAAACAAACTACATCATTTGCAGACCCCGAAATAACGTTCGGCGAGGGATGAACCGCTCCAGCTTCGATCCTTGAACAAGATCCCAAACGCCCCAATGTTCGGAGTTAGCTCGGGGGCCCCCGAATGTTCGGGCTGATAACCATGTATATATATCTATATTTATTTTTTTTGTTTTTTCTTTAATTCAATATCAAATGAAAGCAACAGTTGTTCAAATAATTTTTATACATAACATTGTATTTTAAACTTTCTTTTCACTATTATTATTGTTGTCTTTTGCTGAGACCTTCCCTAATACTTACCAGACCGTGCCACCCAGGAAAACAGGGTGACCCTGGCGATGCGGCTTCTTGCCTAGATTTTAATATCATTGCCTCAACAAAATGAAATCATGATTTCTCTTCTTAGAAAAAGGTAGTTATTCTTATATATCATCGTCGAATTAGTTTAATCCCAAGTAACTTAAATGTATTTCTACAATTTAGGGTTCACAAGTTGAGGTAGACTGAGTACCTCAAGATTTTATTATCGAATTGACACGGCCGAGGCAATTCAAAATTTTGCAATTCTACATATTTAATTTAATCATCACTAAACCTAATTTTTGTTTCAAAAATTTATTTGTGTATCACTTGACTTAAGTCTGTTTGTATCAAAACGAAGTTTTCGTTTTTGTAAATTCTCTGTAAACGTTCAATTAATATATATATTTTTTTTCTTCGTGCGGGATTTTCATCAAAAGAAGAGTAATTTTATTTATCTTTATGGTTTTTTTTTTTTTGCATTTCTACCAGATTAAACCACTACTACCCCCGCCCTCCTAAAGTTGAGAGAAAAAGTAGCACAGGTTGAAGAGGGTTATCAATAGTATAGTGAGGAGAACTAAGGGAATGGTGAAAATTAAAAATGCGCTAAATTACCTCTGCAATTTATTTCTCAATTTATTCAATTTTTTATTTAGAAAAAAAAAATCCTTAAATACTTATGAGCATATGTATGGACACCAAAATTCTCAAACTTCTTGACATACTCTTTTCATCGTGAAAAATCACTGAAGTTGAGGTACTTTTCGTGTTCGCCCGCATGTGGTAGAGCCGCGATCGCCCGAACCCGAACCACCGAACGTACGGGACCGCTTCGGGAGGCGTTCGGTCGTTCAGGCCGAACGCGGAAAAAAAAAAAACAACAACAACAAAATTTTCAAAACATTCAAAAAAAAAACTATGTTTTGGAGAAACATAAACTAAACAACATTTGCCTGGGCACTCCATCCAAATTCTTTACCAAATTTGAATTAAAAATCCAATACAGAAAATAAACACTATGATAAAAATAAGAAACAAAAAGCCAGCGCGTTTTCGACAGCACCGTCTTTGCCGATTTTTAATTATTTTGTGGCATTGAAAAAAAACTTTAAAATTTACAGATATGTAGTTTGCATAATCAATAATTCATTACAAAATTTTCAAAAAATAATAAAATGTTTTAAACCCCGAAATAAAGTGAAAACAAAAAGTTAAAAGTGAAAAAAAAACAAAATAGTGAGTGGGCGAGCATGTTTTAACACCCCCATCTCTGACGATTTTTAATGTTGTTTTGGCTTAGCAGAATGACTTCAAAATTGATAGGCGTGTAGGTTACATCATAGAGAACTCACAAAAAAAACATCAGAAAAGACCACTTATTATTAGGCCCCAAAATATTTTTTGGCGAGGGCCGACTCTGAAGGTGTTCGGTTCCCGAACAGGACCCCGAACGCCGGAGCATTCGGGGGCCACCCCGGGGCCCCCCGAACGTTCGGTCAGGTAACTATGTATATGTATATATATATATATCGTTTATATATATATATATATACACCAGCCCATATGTATGGAGGTCATTGGACCGATCTATGGAGTGAGGTACATGCCTATAAGTTTTGAGGTCATTTAGCTCAACCAGGTAAGAATTACAAACAGTCAAAAATGGCAGCGTCAAAATATGCTCGTCCACGTTTGTTTTCTTTTCTTACCTTTTGTTTTCACTTTGGTTCACTGTCTAAACAATTTTATTATTTTTGAAACTTTTTGAGTGGGTTTTTTATCATGTGAAGTACACATGAGTAAGCTTTCAAAGCGTTTAGTTATGGCCCAAAAAAATAAAGATCACCTAAGATGGCGGTGTCAAAAACGTGCTTACGCACTCATTAAATCACCAGTACCTCGCCCTGCTTGGAAAATCTGACACGGCCGTTAACGCGCCGCGTCGGGAGGGGTACCCACCCACCGGCGACCGGTAGTCCCAAAAAAACGGTCGAAAAAAAATAAAAATAAAAAAATAAACAGCTCCAAAAATGTAAAGTAGCAACGTAAAAGTAACGGGCACGGCCGAACGGTGGAAGAAAGAGAGAAGAAGAGAGAGAGAGAGGGCGTCAACCGGTGTCTGACGCCGAGTTTGACGGTGTTAGACACTGGTCGATACCCTCTCTCTCTCTCTCAATATCGCGAAAGATTCATTCTCATTTCATTGTCGGTTGGTTGAGAGAGAGAGAGAAAGAGACGTTGAAATAAAAACGAATCTTCCGCGTTATCGCGGAAGATTCATTCTCATTTGAACGTTGGCTGTATGTATGTGTGTGTGTGTGTGTGTGTGTGTGTGTGTGTGTGTGTGTGTGTGTGAGAG
>BFEA01000228.1:1950806-1972381 GCA_003427395.1 Chara braunii
CAGGGAAGCAGTAAATTGGGCGAAAGGGGGTTGCTGATGGTCCTGAGGAGTTATTTAGACCTCTTCCTTCATGATGATCCCTTTATTGTTCGAAAAAGTGATAAAAGAAAACAAAGTAAAAAAGAGGACCCCGAAATTTCCCTTGATTCGCAGGCGGTGAGGTGTGGAAAACGCTAAAATAACTGGGCATTAACGACACGAACCTTGCTCGTCATCGAGGGGGCCAGCACTCTGAATCTGGTCCAGATTCTTTACTTCCATTACAGCAATTATGCAGCAGTCAAAAAGCTGCCAACTTATAAGTTATAACGAAAAAAAAAAAAAAAAAAAAAAAAAGCTGCCAAATTGGCACTAGACCAGAGGGGGGATGAACAGTGATGAAGCCAAGCCACTGAAAATTCAGTTTGTCGTTTATGAGAAAATCGACAACTTCCAAAACCCTAAACCCTAAACTACACTGGGAAGGAAATGAAAGCCCGCGATGACTATGGGGCTCGCTCGACAGCTCAGCAAGCGTGCACAATGAAAATGCATTTTCTACTACAACATGTACAGATTGTCAGATACACCGCAAATATTTGTGTCTTCTGTGCATGTGGTGAGCGGTGGAGCGTGGCCCTATTTCAAATCTACAGGTAAAGCTCACAAATCAGCAACAATAATCAGCCAGCCACAGAAAGAAATATAGAAAAACCCTGAAAAACCAATCGGCTATCCACAGGAGACGGAGGCTTGTCACCGCACCACCACACTGGGAAGGATGAAAACCTGATGCCCGGGATACCCGGCCTGGGCATGGGAATAAGTGGGTGTTTTTTTTTCCGTTTCACGATGGGGGGTTTCCGCAGATACCCAGAGGAGCCCAGATCCAGGCTCTTTTATTTTTTTGAGTGTTGGCTGTCAAAGGGGGGGGGTGGGGGGGGAGGGGAAGGGAGGTATAAATAAATTGGTTTTAAAGGGGCTAAGGGGGTTCAAAGGGGGGTGACTTAGTCTAATTCTGTTTTTTTTTTTTTGAAAAAGGAATACAGCTGTCTTCTCCTCTTACAGGGGACAGTTGTATTTTTTACCTACCCTATTTTCTTCTCTTACCTCGCTCTAGCTACATGTATCTATACGTCCCCCGCAAGCCCTCTGCCAAGCTGACTATGGAACAGGATGCGACCACGGACCTATGGAAGCGGGGACGAGAATTAAATTCACTAGGCGGAGCCAAGCTATCCTAAGGTTATGGGTCTACGCCTACCTCTCTCTCTGCTCTATGCGGGGAGCAGTACCCAAGCTCCTAACAACCGGCGCGGGCTGGAAAGAACCATTTACTTCCACAACCAGCCAGGAGGCCCAAGCCAGAAGCCACCGCTGGTGAACCCGAAGCATACCCCGAGGAGGCCGGGGGGATCGAAAGGATGATGACGTTGGGCATCGAACCCACGACCTTCTTTTTTTTATCTTCAATTCTGTGAAGAATTCTGATGTGACCCTCGGCCAAAAGCCATTTGTATTGCAATTCCACAAACTTTTTTTTTTCCCCGGATTCTTTTAAAATCATGTCCAAATTCTTTTGCGTTGGGACTGCCCAGAACCCTGCCCAGGGGCGAACCCCGGCTGAGCACCTGGGTGTCTGTCGGGGCAAAAGTTCGGTGACCCGGCGCACGGAAAAACAGCCTACCGTCTTCACCCGGATAGAACGCCCGGTCATTATAACTGTATTTGGCACAACTTTCGGTCCAGATGGTAGTCTTTCCTCCATAACATTCAGTGTGAAGCGGTTTTCCAAAGGGACACTGGGCGCAGCTTCCGGCTTTAAAGGGGCGTCCTAGCTCCGGTGGTCTATTTCTGACATTTCACTCTGGTGGTCTGAGGGGGACCTTCCAAATACAGCCCATATTAGTCATGTAGACTTTTTGCCAAAGGAACAGTTCAGGCAAGGGAAAAGCAGCAGGGGGTGGGTCAGTAGTACATCCTTCCTCACACAGGAAGTCAATCAAGCAGCAGGGGTGGAGCGCCAGTCTCAGGGCCCCTTGACTATAACAAGATGGCAGCGTTGTGCGTCTCGTGGGTATTATAAGGGACACTGGACCTGTTTCCACTTTTTATTATGAATATAATAACCTAGGCTACCAGTCGGGCCGCACGGTTCACCTTGTTTGCCCGGGTGGCCCGGCCATGCAAGGACCAAAGAAGGCCCCAGCCAAAAAAAGGGAAAAAAAGAATCAAAAAAATATGGGGGGAAAAAAAAATCAAAAAAATATGGGGAAAAAAGACGTTATGCAGAAAAACAAACCGCACTACTTTTGCCTCAGGGTCACATTGAAACTCTTTATCAAATTTAAAAATATAATAAACGTAACTGCCCGGTAAACAGTCGGCAGTGAGGGAGAAGACAACAACAAATGAGAGGCTGTGAGAAACTGTTTCGTCGGAGTTTCACCGACTCATCAGGAGTTTTTAAATTCTTTTCAGCCCGGCCGGGCACGTGGTCCCCGGCCACTCTGGTAGCCTAGAATATAACATTTAACAAACAAACAACGTTGGAGAAGATCCAGAAAGGAATACGAGGAAGGATAAGGTCACACCACCTTTCCTCCAACGCCCATCTTCGTGCAATCAATCATATCACCTGATGATGCCACGTGCCAACACTCTGTCAGTTGCTGCTTTCATGCAGACAGCAAACAAAAATGAAGTGATGTGCAATGATGACGACACACTCAACACTTGTCACTGTTGATGAACAAACAGGGAAAGGCAATGTGCGGAGGCGGAAAAAAGCTTAGTTATGCAGACCACTGCCTTGGAATGCACTCCTCGAATGATCTAGCAAAGCAGTAAACTTGCACGCACATCAATACATGGGAAACTGATCCGCACAACCCAGCAAATTACACGAAGTCAAATGACAACCGCTTGTCGGCAATTATGTTATGTATGGCCCTTGCTCCACTACACAACAGTCTGCATGTGAACAAGTCCAGCATTTTGAATGTACTGGGTCCAGAAAAGCATCCACATGAGTGTAGAGTGTTGTGCAGTGGATCGATGCCCTATAGCTGCAGAAATCCACCCACCCAAATGCCTAACGACAAGACTGGTAGGGGTGGGTTCGGTTAGCCACTCACCCATAGAAAGAACGCACACGCACACCTACCCACCTATAGGTTTAGGGTTTAGGGAATTGTATACACAACAGCATGCATGCAAAATTGAAAATTCCATACAGCAAACCAAGCCCTTCGGGACATGCATTAAAATTGGAACGATACAGAGAAAGAACATTAGTGAGGCCCCTGCGCAAGGACGACACCCATAGATCGAGAAATGGTCCAAACTTTTACAGAAATCTGTGAGCCATTCGCTATCTTGAATGCACATAGCGCCCAAGGCCTCTGCCAAGGACACGTCCACATGAGCATCATCCCCCAAAAAAAAGGACAAAGGGGGGCAAACAGCAAACCAAAACATGGCCAAACAGTACACATACACACATTGCATGCAAACAACGACAACAACAAACATGCATTGCATGCAAACAACAACAACACAACAGCATGCATGCATGAAAAAAAAAAAAAAAAAAAAAAAAAAAAAAAAAAAAAAAAAAAAACCGAGAACAACATGCATGCATGCAAGATTGGCCCAGTGCAATCTGGCTAGATCAACAAACGTAACACATACGTCCGTACATGTCTAGCTACCTTCATCTCAAACCCTGTCAAGAGAAACACCTCTACCAACCCTTGTCATTACCCAACCCTCTCCCTAGTGTGAGGAATGAGCCCTCGCAGGGCCCTTGTCAAGCATGCACATGTTCTGGGCAGAGGCCCCCAGCAAGCCAAGTGCCCGCCCTAAGTGAATGCGGGCCTGAATATTCACTAAAGGCCAAAATTCAACATTTTGCATATGTGGGTACTCAGGATTTTGCAGCCCACCAGTTGGTCGAGTGGACGCGTGAACCTCCCCTAAGCTGCGTCGTACAGTTTGGCCCAGGCCTTGGCAGTTGCGCCTGGGCACATACACACAATACAGGGCCGATACATCACGAAGTGGCCACAGGCCTGCGCAAAAGCAGCACTGTAGATGTACATACCCCGGGTCCTGTGCAAATTCAGCAAACGGCCCAAGTCTGGAGACTCAGGCCGTGCCCAACTGTAAAGGGCCCAGGCCCTCAACTGTAGCACCGGGTCTGGGCGCAGGCACTGGGGCCCAACCGAAAGCTACTGGAAGCTTCCAGCCATGCCACACGCAGCCAAGCAGAGGCTGCCACTTCCATATAGGAAGGAAGGCAGCCAGGGTCAGGCATTCTGGCCCACGCAGGCAACGCGGTCACGCTTCTGCGTTAGAGGCTGCATTCTGCATTGCGACCAGGGCGCTTGCGGGGCGCATGAGAGGTGAGAGGGGCGCTGCTGGGCAGCGGGGCGCTAGCAGCCATAGCCGGGCTGCAGGATGCTAGGGGGTAAGAGGGCAATTCGGTGGTCTTCAGGAAGGAGGCGAGTGTGGGTGGATAGGGTCTGATGAGGGGAGACGAGATACATACGTGGTACATGAGAGAGGTCGGCTATGGTGTTGACGTCATGTATATTGGTCTTCGAGAGTCGAAGTGAGCCTGTTCCGAGAATGCTGATGTAGGTAGGATAGTCGAGTAGTGTAGGCTGGACGCTGGGCGCCAGACAGAGAGGAGCAACTTTGGATACTGTGTTGGTGTGGCCTGAGGGCTCGAAAATTGGCTCATTAGTTCATCTTATTTGGATGGAATCTTAGTGCATTTGTGTGCTCTGCTTGTACACGACTACTTGGACATCTGTGTGATTTCGCAACTTGGCTTTCTGTATATCGTTCCCACTCATATTCCTTGCAATTTGGTATCGGAGCTAGTTCCAGATCGCCACTTACCTGGCACTGGCAACATTGTTACTTGGTGTGCTGACGCTGCTTCTGTGCAGTAGGATACTCTTTGGCGCTAGGTTGATATGGCGTGGCCCAGGTAGAGGGGCCGGCCGCTGGAAGGCTGTGGCGACAGAGTGGGAGCTGTGGCGACAGCGGATGTATGTATGATGATGAGAGCATGCTGATGTGGCATTTTGGCTGAGGTGGCACTGCATTGCGTTGTAGGTGGTACCAAAGCTACAACCGGTCATCGAAATGCATATCGGCTCAATTGGTGAGAAATCTGTGCTTGGGGGCAGCTATGTCCAGGTACGTTGTTCCTTTACGCTATCTACCCTCTCAATCTCTTCTTCGTGTGAGAAGGTGAGTCCAACCTTGAGTGTCCTCTCTTTTGTGTGAGGAGTCGTGAGCGCTCTACCTTGAGAGATGACATTCTTCTCGGTGGCGCATCTGGCAGGAGAGGGCGGTGCCTCTGAAGGGCCCTGGTCGAAGCACGGGTCACAGTCACCATGCCAACCCATGGGACTAGTACACGCACGCCATGCTGCTTCGTCCTTTGAGGCTCTTTGCTGCGCTGATAGAAGGGGTGTGCAGACTGACCAGTCCTTTGCAGACGCTATCCAGACCGTCTATAAATATTTATGGCGGGCGTCTGATCTGTCCACGGGCTGTGATCGCCGTCCTGATTGCGACGTTAAATAATTCCTGAGGACCTTGGGGGCTGTCTTTAAACTGCCTCTTGATCAGCCAGATCAGTCAGACGTAAGGCTCAATGATGGCTACAGGCACATTGGATACAGGGGAGGAAGATTCCAATTGGGACAAACACATATTTACCCATCGTGCATGCATCTGCTCACATAGTTTATTTTTATTTTGATTAGTTGGTAGTTTATTTTTATTTTGATTAGTTGGTTGACAGACTGCTAATACCTCACAGACAGCCTAGACTAGAACTGTAGTGTTCTACCATAACCAGTTCTCTTTGAAGCTGCTGTAAGAGAACTAATCAAATAGATTTAGATTGTGTACAGTTTGTGTGAATGCTGTTGATACCACTTGAACAGTAGCCTAGGTGACTTGTCGGATATTATTTTCATTTATTTATTTTTAGGACCGGTCAGACGCATGCTGCGGTAGGTTCCAGAGTGGACTCTAGAGCAGACAGTGTCTGCCTAGCCGATAGTGGATCAGAAGGTGGTGAATGTATGGCTGACGATAGAAGGCACACTAGGCGTGATTCGCTTAGAATACCTGCAGCGTTCCAGGTTCTGCTACCAGGAGAAGAAAGAAGGCTAAGGGCCAAAGCAAGGGCCCGTAATCTTGAGATTGCCAGGGAAGCAGCGGCAGCTGTAGAGAGGACCTTAGCGGCAGCAGAGGCTAGCGCAGTAGCAATGGCTACCTCTGCAGCAACATCTGCAGCAACCTCGTCTGGTCAGCAGACCAGCTCGCAGTCCATCTCCAGTATGTCAGGGGCTGGCACTAGTCAGATGGCTGGCTCGCAGTTCAGCTCGCCGCCTCCACTCACCAGGGAGCAGATAGAGCTCCAGCAAGTAGAGAGGATCCGCTTAAGGCTAGGGGATGAACTTAAAAAGGCTACTCAAATAGAGAATGAGATTAGGAACAGAAGTCTCAGACTCGAGGGAAGAGAGGCAGACAAGGCTGTGTTAGAGGGGTTAGATGACTCGGCCCTTGAAAACAAGACAAGGATTCTCAAGGCGAGCATCCTGTCCATGCACGCATACATGGACAGTAAACTGGACGCTATCCAGGACACCCTGGACCAGACCCTGAATGCCATGCACAGGCCAGGAGTCAGGACAGCAGTTTTGCCATCGCTGCCATTCTCAGCGATGACAGGCCCGTATCCGCCTCAGTCTGGTACCACACCAAGCGGTACTTCAGGAGCAGCTTTATCTCAGACTTTTGCTTCTTCATCTTCTGGTCCAGCGGCAGGTGCTACACCTCAGCCGGCGCCTGTCTCACCAGTGCGACAGCAGCAACCATGGTACCCCAAAACCCCATTGAAACAACCCTCCACCTTCTCAGGTGATAAGAAAGAGGAGGCTCTCGACACCTGGTTGAGAACGGTTCCAGTGTGGGTAAGGACGAAGAGGAGCGCGATGGCACAACCCATAGCAGGCACAGATTGCCACTGATGGGTTGCTGAAACTTGATGCTAAAAAGTATAAGTCCATGAGTGAACTCACCTCTATCGTAGAGCATTTGATTGTCGTCCCTAGCGTACAATATAATCCACAGGTCTTGTTGACCATGTTCTTGAGGTGTCTTCCCACAGACATCAAGAACTTGCTTGCCAGTGAGGCTTGGCTAGATTATCACACGTTTGAGACCTTTAGCAAAAAGGCCTTAGCCTTAAGGCTATGCTAGGAGGTGCTCAGACACCCTCTACGGACGGAAGGAAGAAGAAGAGTGCACAAGAGTGACAAAAGAAGGGTAGTCGATTGATGATGGTTGATTCCGAAGGGAATCAAACTGAGATCGGTGATGTGTTTGATCTTGTGGACGTTACAGAGTTTGACAGCGAGGATAGCGTTGAGGGTAGCAACCTCGCTGCAGTAGTAAAAGGAAAGGCAGGTGGCCGCAGCAAGGGCGGTCAACAGAGGAGTCAGCGGCAAACCCCCAACCCGAACAAGATAGTGGCTTGGGTTCATTCGGGTTTGGATCAAGATGTGTGGCGGGACCGTTACACACAGGGTGCTTGCATTTAACTGCAGCGAGTATGGCCATCAGCAGTTCAAATGCAAGAATGCGAAGGTCTCGCAGAAAATACCACCAAAAGGTGGGTTTCCTTCTTCCCAAAGTGGTGCCTCTACGAGTTCCGACTCCGGAAACACATAGGGCCAGTAGAAGTTGTAGCTTTTTCTACTCGTGTTGAAGCGGGTGATGTACCCTCCCCATTTCAAGAGTTGGCCGAAGCTATTGACTCCTTAGTCACCCCGCAGACGCATCCTGACCCAACGATACTTTGTTTGTTGGATGTGTATGAGGCCTTAGAGGACCTACAAGTGAGTGGTCGAGAAGGGACCCTCGTGAGTTCTGGGTGGCACTAAGTTGAGGTCCTAGAGGAGAGCACTTCGTTGTGGAAGTTGGTGTAGGTGATCGCAAGTGCAGTGCCTTCGTAGACATCGGCTCCACGCGAAATTTCATGAGTTACAACTGCGTTGAGAGACTGCGCCTACAGGACCGGGTGCAGCGCCTGAGTAGACCGGTAGCATCTACTTTGGCCAGCAAAGAGCGCATGTTGGTGGAGGACTACATCAAGGACGTGGTCTTCACTTTCTCCTATGCAGGAGGAGAACTCAATCATAAGATCTCGTTCCTGGTTAGTGACGACGAACCATTTAGCATGTTGTTAGGTATGTACTACCATCAGGTTGCGAAGCCCCAATTTGACTGGGACAAGAAAGCGTTAACGCATAAGGTCCCTATTGGGAGGACCGTTAGCTAAGTATAAAGCTAGTAGGTTAATTGCCTCCTACCGGTGTCTGTGTGTCAACCTTCTTTCAAAACCAACAGGAAGGTATGTAATTGGTCTTTGTCTCTGCCAAAGGGGAGGCCGTTAAATCACCCCCAGGGATAAAGAGTGTCGTCGCTAAGTACCCTGATCCGTTCAAGGACCCCACATGTGTCGTAGACATGGAGGTTGTCCATGCCATAGAGATCATCCCTGGGAGCAAGATACCCAAGGGGAGAATCTACAGGATGGCTCCGGCCGAGTTGGACACGCTCCGTCGGGAACTGAAAGAGCTCACAACAAAGGGTTGGATACGACTTAGCATCTCCCCCTTCGGCTCCCCAGTTCTATCTGTACCGAAGAAGGGGGGATCACTAAGAATGTGCATTGACTATAGGGGCCTCATTGACATCACCGTTAAGAACGCAGAGCCCCTACCGCGCATCGATGACCTATTGGATAGGGTGCAGGGATATAAGTACTTCACCAAGATGGACTTGAAGACCGGAAGATCAGCACAAAACCGCATTTCAGACCAGGTACGGTCTGTATGAGTTTGTGGCGATGCCCTTTGGCCTTTGCAATGCGTCGGGTAATTCCACGCCATGAATAGGATCTTTCACGACTGCTCGGATAAGTTTATCGTACCTCAACGACATTCTTATCTTCAGTAGGACTGTCGAGGAGCATGCTCGGCATGTAGACGAAGTCCTTTCTCTCCTCCGGCAGCACAAGTATAGGATAAATTTAGAGAAATGTGAGTTTGGTCACACTAAAATCTTGTACTTGGGTCATGAAGTATCCACAAAAGGGATTAGACTTGAAGATGCGACGGTGGCTAGCATTTAGAGACTGGCCACAACCCCAATCTGTGACTGAGGTCAGATCTTTCTTGGGGACGAGTGGTTATTACCGCAATTTTGTACCGAACTATAGTACGATTGCATCTCCCTTGACTGATCTCACGCGCTTTGACACTCCCCAGAAATGCAGCGACGTGAGGCTGCTTTCAAAAGATTGAAGCATGCACTTACACATCATGAGGTTCTCATGGTTCCCGATCCTCAAAGGCCATTTGTAGTGACCACTGACGCAAGCCAATATGGCACTGGCGCAGTGTTTGCTCAGCAGGAAGGGAACAAGTTAAGGACGATCGAGTACATGAGCAACCATCCAAGAAAATTGGCAAAGCCCACCCATGAAAGGGAACTCCACGCCCTCTACAAGGCACTTGTCCACTGGAGGCACTATTTCTTGGGACGGTTATTCTATTTGAGGACTGACCATCAAACACTCAAGTGGATCAAGACAACCTGTTCTCTCTTATGTACTCAAACGTTGGATTAAAGTCATAGATCAGTATGACTTCAAGCTAGATTACATGAAAGGAGAGTATAAAAAGGTTGCTAATGCATTGTCACGTAGGGCAGACTACCTGGGTGCGCTGATTACCAAGTTTGGCTTATCGGACAATGTAACTCGATCCTTGGTGGAAGCCTACAAAGAAGACCCTGTCACGAATGGACATCATCCGCAAACTTGGGGCCCGGGAGAAGGCCACAACTGATGAGTTTGTAATGGTAGATTGATTGCTCTTTCTTAAGAAGGCAAGGTTCAAGAGGCTAATTGCACCCTCTAGAAAGATTTTGCGTACTTTATTTTTAGGTGAGTGTCATGATGCAACAGGACACTTCGGCTACAAGAAGACTAGTGCTAGCTTGGTATAGCGATTCCGGTGGCCTAACATGCTTTACGATGCAAAGACCTATGTTCAGACTTGCCAAGTCTATCAGCAGGATAAGCAGCGGACTAAAGCCCCGCTTGGGTTACTAAACCCTTTACCCATTCCTGCTGGTCCGGGACAGAGTGTTTCCATGGACTTCATGGATACCCTCGTGACCAGCAAGAGTGGCCAGAGGCATATCTTTGTCATAGTTGATAGGTTCACTAAGCACGCTAGACTAATCCTCATGCCTGAGACTGCTAGGACTGAGCATGTCATCAAGTTATTCATGGATAACTAGGTGCATGACTTTAATATTAAAAAACGATTGTTAGTGATAGAGATGTCCGGTTCACCAGTGAGATGTGGAAAAAGGCCGCTGAACAGATGGGCAGCCAGCTCCAAATGACTTATGGGAATCATCCTGAAGCCAATGGGCAGGCTGAACAGATGAACCGTGTGGTGCAGCATATGCTGAGGCACTATATCAAGCCCAGCCATACCTCCCATCGCCAGCCAGTACAATAATGCTATACATAGCACCACCGGCGTCAGTCCTAATCAGCTGCATCCGGGGTGGAATCCGATACCTGCTCTAGACTTCCTACTGCCTGAAAATCGAACTGCTGCAACTCCGGGAACCATTGAATTTGGTGCCCAGTATGAGAAGTGTTGCAGCAGACTATCGACCACATAAAGAAATCTCAGGAAGCAATGATTACTTCTGAGCACAAGCATTGCCAACAGTCCGCATTTCAGGTAGGGGAACGATTCTGGATCAAGGCTAGTGAGTTGGGAAAGGAGTTCGGCATCTCTAGAAAACTAATGCCTCAGTATTTCGGTCCCTTGGAAGTCTTAGACATTGTGGGTAGTGATTTGGATGGTCCCTTGTACGTGATTCATATCCCTGGGCACCCATGCACTTACCCTGCGTTTCACGCCTAAAAGTTTGCACCTTTCGCTGAGACAGAACAGTTCCCATCAAGGAGATCAATGCTGCCCCCAACCATGGATGGTCACGTGGACGTCGACAATATCCTGGAGCACAGAGACATGCCCGTTCCCAAGCCAGCTGGCAGGGGTAGACCGCCTAAACCTGTGGGAGAGTACAGAATACGGTTCAGGCATCATATTGATCCCAAGGAAGATCGATAGTTTATAAGAGAGGAACTTGTCAAGACAGCTCCTCATATCGTGGCCGAGTATGAAAGAAAATTGAAGGGGAAGGCACCAGCATGAAGCATCTCAGCGGACTTTCGAAGCTAAAGGGGGATGGAATGCGAGGAATGAGCCCTCGCGGGACCCTTGTCAAGCATGCACATGTTCTGGGCAGAGGCCCCCAGCAAGCCAAGTGCCCGCCCTAAGTGAAGGCGGGCCTGAATATTCACTGAAGGCCAAAATTCGACATTTTGCATATGTGGGTACGCAGGTGTTGCAGCCCGCCAGTTGGTTGAGTGGACGCCTGAACCTCCCTAAGCTGTGTCGTACAGTTTGACCCAGGCCTTGGCAGTTGCGCTTGGGCACGAAGTGGCCACAAGCCTATGCAAAAGCAGCACTGTCGACGTGCATACCCCGGGTCCTGTGCAAATGCAGCAAACGGCCCAAGTCTGGAAACTCAGGCCGTGCCAAACTGTAAAGGCCCCAGGCCCTCAACTGCAGCACCGGGCCTGGGCACAGGCACTGGGGCCCAAACGGAAGCTACTGGAAGCTTCCAGCCAGGCCACACTCAGCCAAGCAGAGGCTGCCACTTCCATATAGGAAGGAAGGCAGCCAGGGTCAGGCATTCTGGCCCACGCAGGCAATGCGGTCACGCCGCTGCGCGGCTGCGTTAGAGGCTGTGTGCTGTGTTGCGACCAGGGCGCTTGCAGGGCGCACGAGAGGTGAGAGGGGCGCTGCTGACCAGCGGGGCGCTAGCAGCCATAGCCGGGCTGCAGGGCTCTAGGGGGTAAGAGGGCGCTCGGTGGTCTTTAGGAAGGAGGCGAGTGTGGGTGGACAGGGTCTGATGGGGGGGGACGAGATAGGAACCTGGTACATGAGAGAGGTCGGCTATGGTGTTGACATCATTTACATTGGTCTTCGAGAGTCAAAGTGAGCCTGTTGCAAGAATGCTGATGTAGGTAGGATAGTCAAGTAGTGTAGGCTGGGCGCTGGGCGCTGGGCACCAGACAGAGAGGAGCGACTTTGGATACTGAAGTAGGATGGAGATGGTGGAGGAAAGGAGATGGTAAGAAAGAACACGAAAAAAGGAGGATGGGATGAGTGGGTATCGTTGTAGCATATTTTTACTTGCCGGGGGAAAGGAATCGGACCGAGGTTCCCCAGAATGGACAAGGAGCCAGTTAGAATGAGGAGGAGGAGGAGGAGAAGAAGAAGAAGAAGAAGAAGAAGAAGAAGAAGAAGAAGAAGAAGAAGAAGAAGAAGAAGAAGAAGGAGGAAGAAAGAAGGAGGAAGAAAGAAGAAGAAGAAGAAGAAGAAGAAGAAGAAGAAGAAGAAGAAGAAGGAAGAAAGGAGGAGGAAGAACGAAGAAGAAGAAGAAGAAGAAGAAGAAGAAGAAGAAGAAGGGGTTCAGATTCTTTAGACTCTTTAAGAGTCCTGAGACTCTTAGAGGGGTTTCAAAGGTGTTTCTTCTTGACTTTATTTTCCATTTCATTTTTTATAATCTTGAAAATATGGAAGAGTTCGGAGAAGACATGTATTATACTTCTGGTATTTTAGCATAATTTTACTCAACATAATACATTTCTTTTTCGATAGTTTTGCTTTTCCCATCGTTTTTACAAACTCTGCGCTGGGCCTACCTGCCACCTTGCCTGCTGCCTTGGGCCTGCCCAGGGGCCACCCTGCGGTCACGGGCCAACATAGGGTTTTTCCCTCTCATCTTTTGCTTCCCTCCAAAGCGGATAGCCCCTAACACCAGGTGAAACACTCTCATGCCTAAGGATCTCCTGATCAGCAAATGTGAGGCACTGTTAAAGAATTTTTTCGCAAGAAGAAGATAACACCAACACATTCAGAAAACTGGCATCAAGACAAAGATGTCATCCCAACAGAACTTCGCATCAAGAAGAGAGAAAAGACAACACAAGACTGCAGCCTTGAAGTGGAAGACAGGACATGCGCCTTCAGCATAGAAACTCACCGTCTTCGACGAACCGCAACCTCCCAACCACTACTCCTTTTTCGGACGCAACAACTGCAGAGGACATAAGAGCCAGCCTTCATCAACCCTGTTTGATCAAAGAGAAGGGCTGGGGTAGAGTGTGTATGGCCACAGCACCGAGCGTTTCCATTCTAACCCCAAATCACTATTCACAGGCGATTGTCACAAGATCTGATTCACTGTACACACCCATCCAGAGATTCCACACCTAAACACGCACACACCCGCACACACCCACCAACCCATCCACACACACACACACACACACACTGCCTGCAACCTGAGGACAATTACCTGTGTGGAAACCCATGGAAGAGCTGAGATTTTTTTTACTATTTTTAATCGTGCCCATAGTACCCCATACAGAACATTTGACGCGTGAGAACGTTAATCTTCACGGTGCCGTTACAGCTGCCAAGTTTCTTTTTTTTTTTTTTTTTTTGAAATTTTACAGTTGCCAAGTGTTATTCCCAATCCAAATATATTCTCCGACCACTTGTAACAGGTGGTGTTGTAAGATTTACTTTCTTGCACATACTCAGACCACTTGTAACAAAGCGCTGAACAGACGGAAAGGCAGCTGAAAAAACAGAAAGCGAAAAATAACAAAGAGGAAGGGGGAAAAGACTAAAAACGAGGCACATGCTACTTCTCAGCAGAGGTTAATGACCACGCAACGAAGAAAACAGAAAGTGCAAAACAGCAGTGTGGAACGGGGGAAAGAAAGAATGCAGCACACACCACCGGCCAGCAAGGGCCAAACACGCGGATAGCAACATACATATCAGAAATGATGAATCGGGAAATCAAACAGTCAGGCTGCACTGCTGCCTCGCATGGGCCAAATATACAACAACGAGCTGGAAAGAAAAAGGTAGAAAGGAGAAAGGAGAAAACATGCATGAAGAAGGGGAAATAGACACAGAGCGAGGCAAACACTGCTTCCATGAAGGGTCGCAAAAAAAAGGCGACACAGATAACGGAAAGGGGAAAACTCAGGCCAAGCGGCCTGGTTCAGTTGGTTGAGCACGTAAGTGGTGCACAGGAGGTTGTGGGTTTGATTCCCCACGGCATCCATTCGACTCCCGACGACCCACTGTGTGGCATACTTCAGGTTCACCGACTGAGCAAGTTGGCTTGTCCCTCCAGGCAGGTTATGGAAGTTGCGTCTTTCTTTCCAGCCCATGCCAGGTGTTAGGAGCTTGCGTGCTGCTCCCCGAACAGAGCAGAGTCAGGTGGGCGTAGACCCGTAACCTTAGGATAGCTTTGGCCTGGTTATAGTGGATTTAAGGTTGGTCCTCCGTCCGAGGTAGGGTAGCTGCTTCTCATGAATACATGTGATCCATTATCTGCCTTGTAGGGCATGTGGGTAGGTCAAAGATATGGGTAGTTAGTGTGGTGAGGCAAGAGAGAAGAAAATAGGGTAGGTAAAAATACAAGCTGAAACTTCTTTTCTGTACCACTTTCAAAAACAAAAACAAAAAAAAGACGGGAAAAATCAGCGAGGAACAGGAAAAAGAAGAAAACAGGCTATCACAGGTGCATGTTGCTTTCGGATTGCTTTCGCAAGGTTTGAAACCCGGACTGTGAGAAGTTTGCATTCGCAAAGCCATAGTTTCTAGGACGCGAACAGGGGCATGGGAGGACTTTACATTTGGAGCTGGGGTTCGACGAGGCCCCCACATCCTCCGCTTGGGAGCAAGCCCCTAGAGGTGACCATGTAGGGCAGGGAAGAAAGAGATTCCGGGAAATACGACCAACAAATACACTTATTGTGAATAACACATGACCGCTAACCAATTTGAAAACAAGAGCACTTCAGCACCACACCACCAAACTTTTTTAAGCGCTCGGGGGGCGGGGGGAAAGAGAAGGAGGGGGGGGGGGGAAGGGGGGAATTAGATCAGTAACTTGCCATTGAGACTGGAGCGCGTGCACCCAAGGAGACAAGATACATCATCGAGCACATGATCTGACTGCCCCTGATCCTGAAACAGCTTTACATCGGTATAGAACAGGTCTCGCTTAGTCACGTGAATCCGCTTCATGCAGAGCTGATGGACTAACTGCAAAATCCGGGTTGTGATCGCAGTTTTCCTGATTTTAGCCAGCCAGCAAAAATCACAAAACAGGACCGCAAATGGTTGGAAAAGCACGTCCTTTTCAAGAAGGAAAGAAGTAGAATACAACATAGGGCTCTTGGGTAATCTCTGCTGTAAAAGATAGCAGTTGTAGACCTATCTCAAAGAATCTACCGGGATCTCAACATTCACACTCATAAACCCTCTCTCTCTCTCTCTCTCTCTCTCTCTCTCTCTCTCTCTCTCTCTCTCTCTCTCTCTCTCTCTCTCTCTCTCTCNCTCTCTCTCTCTCTCTCTCTCTCTCTCTCTCTCTCTCTCTCTCTCTCTCTCTCTCTCTCTCTCTCTCTCTCTCTCTCTCTCTTTTCATGCTAGCTCACACATGTAGCTCTAAGAAGACAGATCATGAGTTCAAATCCCAAGAACATCAAATGAGATGAATAAAATAATGTTAAGGTTAACCCTTTTAAAAGGATAGTTTTCCAGCTTGAGGCGGCGAGAAAGGTCATTCAGAGTGCTGTACGGCTCCAAATGGGGCGCCCTGAACCTAGACAGTGCATGCGACGTACTTAGTCGTTTCAGGCAGGCAGGTGCATGATACGCACCCTGACTTTCCAGGGGTCCAGGTACACTCGACGGCACTATCTTGGGACTGTCTCTTATACACATCTAGATGTGTATAAGAGACAGCACACACACACAACACACATGTTTCACATGAAGCTACAGACAAGGCGTCCATAACACCTTCAAGACCTAGGAATCCAGAGTAACAACATTCCAGACCTTCAGGACAATGACAGTTCCAGAAAAAGATGACAAGAGGCCTCGTTGGACCAGTAGCCAAAAAATACTCAGTACAAGTTGCGGTGATTCAGCACCACCAGACAATCATTTGTAATTCTCTCACTCATCCTGCACAGAGCCAAAATGGCTGAAATAAATTGTACACAGAAAAATTTGGGAGAGGGCCTAACAACGATGATTCTACAGTGCAATATAACGAACTTAGGAACCTCCAACCCTAAACCCTAAACTAAAAGGTCAAACGCTTGCCAACACAAATAGCACGCCAGCAATGACGCCTATCCCTTTCGATGATTCCAGACATCGTTTCGATACAAGAGGTGCTTCCGAATCCTTCCGCAACAAGCATCTGCTGCAAGGACATGTAATAATTCCTCGCCCTCCAGTTCGCGAGTGATAAATGAAAAATCCTCCCACCATCCTCATTCCTTGCAAATATCATGGACAGATACGTTCAACGCAGTCGCAGAGTTGCTGCCTGAAGTGATGCCTGCAACTCCGCAATTTCCTGATCCAGCAACGACATGTCCTGGTGCAGCTTCTCGGCACAGTCATCGACCGTCCTCATGGCTCTTGGGCGAGCATGCCCGTCCTCAACACCCTTGTCCATCTCATTCTCAAAACCTGTCGAATGCTTGCCAAATCCCCTAGACCACTTTGAACCGGTTTCTTCAACCACGCTTTTGAAACGCACCCCTTGATCAGCAGCAGGGGCTGTCACCTCTTTGACGATTCGGTCCTCATGCTTCCCTCGTTCCCCTGGACTCACAGCATCAGCTGTGCTTCCCCATTCAGTCTGGCCACTGCCGGTGTCGAACAGCAATCCCGTGGGGTTCCTATCTCTACCCTTCCCTTTCCATATGTCGTCACATGTATGATACACGGGAGGCGCTCTTGTTGAGGTAATATAATTGTCTTCCAAAATCAAGTCGGCACAATTCTCCTTTCCCGTTGGTTCAGGATACTCCCACGAGAACGACGCTTCTCTTGGAAAAGCAGAAATGTTTTCTTCGTCGAGTAACTCTTCCTCCATTTCCCAATTCTTAGCGAGACCGAGATCGTGGTCCAGCTCTTCTTGCAAGCAATGGACAGGAGGAATCGGCAGCGTACGTGACTTCAAACTAGCCTGTGCCTCCGGACCAAGATGACCTGTGAATGGTGATGACAAGGGCGACGAGAAGGCTCTGAGGGAGTCACCATCGCCATCTTCAATTGGGGGGAGACGGGAGGGTTCAGAATGGTCATGATGATATCCATCAGCTGCATTCCTTGCTGCACTCGGGAACTTCCCTGACATTGGGAGTGACAATCCTGAATGTCCCAACACCCATTCCCTCTTTTCCGGTTGGCCGTCAAACTGTGGGGAATGCTTCGAGTCTGCAAAATCCACCCGAATCGACGCGCCATCGGTCGCGCATCTCTTTGGTAGAGTTGTTTCCTGTGCTGACGTTGACAGAGAACCCGCTCCCCCGAGTGTCTGTCCCGGGACAGAAGCTGAGGCAGGCGCAGGCTCACACTGCCACAGAGAGGAACGAGGAAGCTGAGCTCTCTCTGGGGGCAACCTGGATGATCCAGCATGATGAGGTGCCGAAGCAGCAGCATGCTCTTCTGGCAACGAATGTGCAACTGATGTCGAAGGCATAGACGACGTTCGACAAGTGGGCTCATTTGCTTCAGCCAATCGTTGCAACGAATGCGACATTGATGCCGAAGGCATCGACGACAGTCCACAAGTGCGCTCGTTCGCTCCACCCGACCGTGGCAAAGTTGAGCGCCCATTTAAGCCTCTGGGAGCGGAGGACGTGCACCCATCCCATCCAGAACCATCACGTACTGATCCTGATGCACCCCCTTTGCCACCTAAGCGTGTGAATTGGCGGGTTCGATTGGCCAGACATTCCCTCTCATTGGACGTTTTGGTGACTCTACGCCACTCTGCATTCCCATCCACTCGCCTTGCCATGTTACTCCTCAAACTGGATCCCGACGCCAACGATTGCCCTCCCGGACCTGCATTCATAGAGCCCGTCTCTCTCACCTCTCCACCTACTGCTCCTTTCCTCTTCAGAATCAAGTCCATAGCTGCTCTGATATCCTCTTTCTGGGCAATTATCATCGCCTGCAATGCACTGTAGTTCGCCCTTAGCTCATCAAACTGCTTTTCCAAAAGCATACACCGACCCCGCGTTTCCTCAAGCTCCGCCAACAGACGCTGTTTGGAGCTGCTTACTTCGATAACCGCCTTGGCTGTTTGTTTCTTGGCATCTATTTGCAGTTGTGCTATTTCTGCGGCATGGGCGGCTTCCTTAGTCCTGATCCTCTCTTGCAGTGCTTGGATTTCTTCCTCAATTGAAGCGCGCTCCGTGGCTGCCTGCTCTCGCAGTGCTGCATTCTGCGCCCGCACCCTTACGATAGCAATGCGATACTGTGATAACAGTGCCGATGCCCTCTGCCCTTTCTTTGCTGCCACTCTCTCCTTCTCTAATTCGCATCGCAACTCCTTTACTTCTGCAGCAAGCCGGCTTCGCTCAGCCTCAACAAATGAGAGGCGTTGCATGAGAACGTGAGAAATGCTGGTGATTCCAGTTCAGAGGGTGCACCGGGGTGCAACCGGTACCTCCCCCCCCCCCCCCCCCCCCCCCCCCGCCCGGTTCACCGGTCAATGTTGAAACTCTTTCCCCTTTGGCATCTGCTGCACTCTCAGCCGTGCTGCTAAGTTATCAGTGCCATCCTCCTTTGCCCAAACCTAGGAATCAGCAGCTCATGCTCGCATATGGCAATGAAGGTGACCTTTTCTTCCATCACCAATGAAGGAACATCCTGGCATCTTCTCGATCTGAATTCCTCCACCCCACCCTCCACCGCCATGCCCCCTTTCAAGGACATAAGCACCACCACCCTGCCCTTTCATTCTCAACCCCCAATACTTCTCATGTGCTGACACGTTGCTCTGATTCCAATTGACCTCTCCGCGCCTGCCAAACAAAACCTCCGACCTGAGAAATAGTACCCGTCTTCCCACCTGTTGGCCACCCTTCCTTTGCTGCCAGCCCTTGATAGCATTCCGAAGGTGATATCCCCCTGACAAGGACTACGTTACAGTCCACAGACTTCAACAACAGCAACCACCAGGCCAAATTAGGTCCATTTCACTGCATTCAGGACATGGTTTGCCTCGCTGCATTCATCTTGGTTCATCAGGAGTCGAAGTTGGGTCTGTATTTGAACAGTTCATGGGTGTACCAACTGAGCTAGGTCCGTTGGAAGGCTTGCCTCGCTGATTAAGCAGCTCCCTCCGCTTCTTTCCTGACAAGTGAAGTCATCCATGCGCTGTGTGTCAGAGTTACTCATTCGTCTTGCAGCCAGAGTGCAACCACTTCCCCACTCAAGTGACGGATCACTTTTCTCTTTTGACTGACTGTACCTCGCTGTTTCCTCAAGTGTGCATCCGCCACCTCAAATGGGCAAAAAGCGAACATAGCCGCCGCCCCCCATGACACTGCTCCTCTGCTGGACAGTCCCCCAGCTTTTCCTTTCACTTACTGCCTTCTAACAAACTCCGAAAGCACTGAATACATTCAAAAGGAACAACAGAGATGGAGATCCACCATGTACAACATCGGGCTGAACAAAAAGTATAATAGATCACAAGGCTGAGCTGGTTAGTAGTTGAAGCTCTGGTGGGCGGCGGAGTTTCAGAAATGCAGAACAAAGAACAAGAACAAGAACAAGAACAAGAACAAGAACAAGAAGGAATTACAGGACTCGCTCGCTTTGTTCCGGGAACAGTGGAAAGACAATTGAACCGCTTGAGATAAAATGTCTTCACCAAAGCAGCTGTGAGCTCATTACCTGACAGTTGTTATTTGTGCAAACTGCCGGAAGGATGTCTTGTCTCTCAGAACAACTGCAACAAAGAAAAAAACAGGAAAATCAAACGCGTTAAACATAATATTATCAATTTCAGTTCCTCCTCCCAGCACTACAGAATCATAGAGAAACCAGGTCAGACAGCAAGTGCAACACACATCATACATCACGTTTCCGCCCTCTCTCTCTCTCTCTCTCTCTCTCTCTCTCTCTCTCTCTCTCTCTCTGTGTGTGTGTGTGTGTGTGTGTGTGTGTGTGTGTGCGCGTGTGTGCGTGTGTGTGTGTGTGTGTGTGTGTGTGTGTGTCATAGCAGTGGCATTGATGGTGGTGATAGTGGAGGACGGGAGTGGGCAAGGGAGGGGATGCTTCAACCCCTCGAGTACCCGTTTGCAGCTTTCCACACCTCTGACTATTTGCATAGGTGTCAGTCGTGTCAGAGTCTGGCCCAGGCCAACCACCATACCACCTGTGTCAGCTCCCATACATGGGTTGATCTCACCCAGGCCGCCAAGGCCACCAATGGCCTGCTTATGATGCCATTGTGGGATTATATTTGACAAAGTTGCTGACGGTTTCTGCATCATCATATTCACAGCGGTCCAAGTCCGTCAATTAAAGCTCCTTCCCCTCTGCCGGCAGGAGCAAAGTGTGGTAGGTACTACAAGCCCTCTGCTCCATTTGGAAATCCAGATAGGGCTCACCGATTCCACCCTATTTGTCTACTGCAACTGACACTGAAGACCATCAGCAGCTTTGCCAAACTGAAATCATATGACTCAGCAGTGTCAGCAGCTGATCACAGGCTCTGACGTGTTTCGGCATCCGAGCTTCGGTAATATTGTGGCTTCATGGCCCATAAGTTGGTTCCCACGGAGAGGCCAGTTGAGTCAGTGTTGACTCACAAATACGCTCATACTATTGTGTAAATGAATGAAAGCTAAGAATAGAGAAAGATTTGCACAATGAAACATTCGCACAATGGCTCATAATCGTTTCGCAATGCACTCCGATAACACGTACAAAGTCAGCTGCTAAGTCCTCAGGACTGAAAAAAAAAAGGAAACGCTCGGTATGGGACACACATGTGATGGCCGGGCGGGGGGGAGAGCGGAGGGGGGAAGCTCACCCATTCAAGGATGGAGTAGTAGTCGGTACAGCACAGTACATCAGACGACATGACCTTTTTTATTTTTTTCATTTCCAAACGGTGTGGCATGACTTACTTCTATCAAGTTCTGGAACGTAGAGTTGGTTTGCAGTCGTTCTTGATGGCACATTAAACCCAAAACCTGCACACAATGCAAATGTCAAACTGATGATCAGACAGGAGAGGGGCAAGAAGCTAAAATCTCAACCAATTGACAAATTCAATAGATCCCTCAAAACCCCACCACGGTCATTAACATATCCTCCACATGGACCACAATTATCAACACAACTTTTTTTTTTCTTTGTTCCCCCTTCCTTTTTCACTCTTACATGCCTGCCTCTCTCTCTCTCTCTCTCCTGTCTCTTATACACATCTAGATGTGTATAAGAGACAGGCACATAGCGCCCAAGGCCTCTGCCAAGGACACG
>BFEA01000228.1:1993178-2004360 GCA_003427395.1 Chara braunii
CACACACCCACACCCACACACCCACCCACACACCCACACACCCACACACCCACACACACACGCACACCCATACGCACCCCGGGCCCCGCCATAATTTCATTCATTCCAACACTCCTTGTGGTTACCTTTGTCATACCCATATTCCTATTCCACTACGTATTTCGTATAAAAAAAAAAAAAAAAAAAACCCATAAAAAATGCATGCTTGTGCATTTTTTTTTATATCAAAGTAAGGTCACAGAGTGTGAAAAAAAAAAGTCACCATTACTACATTCAAACATGAATATCTACCTTGTGTATATATATATATATATTTTTTAAGCAATTTTTTTTTCGTTCCCACACATTGTGTCATGCTTGGGTACAACTTTTATATTAAACAAAGGTCAGGTAGAAGGGGGGGAGGAGAAACTAAAAAAATATGGGGTTAAAAAATGAATAGTTACATGTTTGTATGACGTTTCAAAGCTACGTAGTATTCCATAGAACAAAGGCACATAGTTTTTAAGTAAAACAATATGGCATCTTACAACACCAATCCATACCATACATCGGGCGCGAAACCTTTTTGGAGGCTTCCCGCCACCGATGTATTTCATTAACATTACGTGACCTTCCATAATCTTAGGAGAGGCACAAATGTATTTTATCAACAGCACGCAAGTTTCCGGTCTCAACTTGGTGGGGGCAATGTACTGGTTTAATTGTGGTCTTTGCAAATCTCTTGCGTACACAAAATATTTTTTCTGATTATTGTTTTGTTGGAGAATACCCTTCTTTATTAGTGGTGGCTAACAACTGCTGCAAACGGACCAGCATCCCATAAAAATGTGAGATCACATTACAAATGATACAGCATACCCTCTCGCACAATCATATCTTCCAATTTACATCATAGCGGCATTTGGATTCATAATATATATATATATATATAGTAAAAGTATTTGCACTGCAGACTGTCGTTATGGCACGCCACAGGTGTGTTTGTGTGTGTGTGTGTGTGTGTGTGTGAGTGTTAGAGCACGAGGGATAGAGGGAGAGAGGGAGGCAATGTGTTGGTCACGCCCAATGAAATGAATCATCGAACTGCATATAAGTGCAAGGCAGCAAGCAAGGACGACCTTTTGTATTTTGGCCCACCGCGGGCTATCCTAGCTCAAGGGATATACTTAGTGGATCTCGTATATATGGAGGGTTAAACAATAAATACACGATACTTGTAGTGTCACTTGCAAAAATGTGTTAGATTAGAAAACGGATTCAATAGGTTGTGAACAACCACAGGGGCAAGCAAAAAAATTGGTTGGTACCTGCATACACATTTGCAAAAGGTCCAGCGACCACAAATGTAAGTGCATACAGACAGTTTCACATAGTTCGGTAGCGGTATATGTGAAAGATGGCGGGTCCTATTAGCGAATGAGGTATTTCACAAAGTTTTACGACTGTCACAGAGATATTTCACCAATACTCATGCCTTTTCGGTGTATCTAACCAAATACCCCAACCTTCAAGGGTATTTCAACAATTTTTAAATTTTTTTTTTTTTTTTTTAAGCCCAATATTGTTATTAATTTTAACGACTCTCTTTGTTCGGATTGGGTAATTTACGCGTCTACTAGCTTCCTTTTATGTCATAGTCATCACTCATACTCTATTTCCAGTCATGAGTTGTGCTCTTACCTTTTTACGCCACAAAGTCACGATGCTCCGGGTCTGGAACAATAGTCAACGCAATAGGGCACTATGAATTTGAATTGCTCAACACTTGTGAGCCTTGAAATATAGCTTCGAAAGCGCACTTTAACTACTCATCATGGGAGCACAACTTGTGTGTTATACACTAAGGTCTTGCATGTTAAGTAATGTTTGTGACACAAAAGGAGAGTAAATTAGTTGTAACACTCGTATACATATACAAATTATCTTAAAAAAATGAGATATTTGAGTCTCCCTCCCCCCCTCAAATGTTTTGTTTGAAGCACTACTACAATTGGACATGGTAGCGTGCACTAGTTGTCAACCTTCACCAAACCGCCAACAACGCATTTTCTTTTTCTTTTAGTAGAAGCCATTGTGGTCAGGTATTCCCAAGTTCTCAGAAATTTAATGGATGATGAAAGAAAATATTCACAAGGCTGGACCCATATACTGACCTAGGGGGAAAAATCATGCACAAACATCGACACAAAGAGAGAGAGAGAGAGAAGACAAGACAAGCAACCAAGCAAGAAACAAAAAATCTACAACAGACACAACGAGAGAGAAAAAAAGTTACTCACCTCACTGTGACTGACAAGCGTCCTTCTTCTACGCTACCAAGAAACCAACTGAAAAGGAAAGCAGACGCACAAAGAAACCAACTAGAAACGAAAAGTAAATGCGCGTCTTCCCCTTCATCCACACTACCAAGAAACCTATTGAAAAAACTGAAAAATGTTGGAAACGAAAAGTAGGACCGGACCTTCCCTTTGGTTGCAAACAGAGAGATGTTTGGCTGGGCGTGGATGTAATTTCCAAAACAGTGTGAGCAGACCTTCATGAAAGGTTACCGGTCTGCTGTTTTGCCTGGGCCGGTTCAACCCTACGACGGACTGACGCGGGTGTGACGTCTTGGGCCCCTTCACCCGCCAATTGTTTGGTTCGACACCGAACCAAAAGGTCTGCAGGCCGGAAACAAAAATCACCTGGTGGTTTAATATCTTTTTTGTTTTTTCGAATGTAAACCAGCTTGCCAAAATAGACACATAGGGTTGTAATGTCTTTTATATTTTTTATAATACTATTGGGAGTGAGGCATGTTTTATAACTTTGTCATATATAAAATATCCATAAATAACTTTTGCATGTCAATGAGGGGTTTAACATTTATATATATCACCAATATTAGATAAAATAAGAGGATCTTGTTCTGGTAGAGGAAGGAGATATTGCCCTAAATTGTTCAGTTTTGTGCGGTGTTGCTTTCCTGCTGAATGCAGTATTATTGAATTATTGTGTTTCAATTTCCCTCTCTCTGTCTCTCTCTCTCACTTACACATACACACACATACACACACATACACACACACACCACATACATAAGCTGATGGACTCACATACACCATATGTGGATAAGTCATTTATCCGTACTTATTATAAACCATAACTATCCTCAAGGCTGTTTTCGTGTACAACCATTTTTTTTTTTTCGAGTCTAGTAAACAATGTGAGACTACATGTAGCAAGAGAAAAATAAAATTATGTTTCTTTTCCCGCTGACATTTAGGCTACCGGTCGGGCCGCTCAGCCGCGCAAGGGCCGAAGGGGGTTCCCCCCCGAAAAACTCATAAAAATTTAAAAAAAAAACTATATTATGCAAAAAAAAAAAAAATTGAACAACCTTTGTTTGAGGTCTAATGTTCTCGCTTTAAACTTCTCCCTCAAAATGCATACCCTTCATACTATTGATTGGGTCAATGAAGGATCAGTAAAGCCAACAACGAAAAACTCACCTCGAATATTTAAACACTTCCTCCAAGGCCCTGCTACTAGCATACTGCAACCATGGATTGAACCCCTTGCGTAGTGCGCGTGTGATATTTGTAATAATTACCTTGCGTCAACTTACGCGAGAATGTGTAAATAACTTGTGCATTGTGAAAGCCTTGCCATGTACATGTGCGAGGCAACAAAATTTTGAATCCGCATCCTCATACCACAATGCCTATTTCAAACTTGTGTTTTAACCATTGAGCGAACAACCACTTATTTCACATGACCTTCATTTTTTAATTAAAGGAGTCACAATAACATCTTATTTTATATAAATTACCCTTTTCCTTAAATACATGTATTTGAGGCCACTTTCATTCCATATACAACCATACGTATGTTTTATTTGAGTGAAGTTAATAAATCGACAAAAAATCGTCGATCATTGACATCAATGATGCATTTGACCAATGTTATAAATTTTATTTATTAATAACTTTTACATAATCACTTGAAAATGCACGTATTTGTTTTTTACCTTCAGATGCGACTTACACTAACATATACAAAGTAGCGACTTATTTTTATATAAATTAACCTCTTCCTCAAGTAGTTGCAAGCCCATGGGTTGGAGCCATTGTGATAGGAACCCTTGAGCGCCCTTTAACATCCATGGGGATATTCAAAGTATGTTTGGAAACAACATGATTTGAGGGGCGTGGAAATGTCACTTCCCCCCCCATAAATACAAAACAACTTTCAAAAAATCATCTTTTAATTTTTTTTTGTATTATGAGTGAAGTTCGCAAAAAACAATCGATCTCAAGGGATGTGTTAGTTGAAGTCGTATCTTGGGATAAAAGGCAAATACGTGCATCTTCAAAATATTATATATAAAAAAAACCATGTATATAAATTCACATTAGTTAAATGCATCATTTATAAACAAATGTGGAAATGTAATGATAGGCGAATTTAACTGGCTTATGAACTTCACAAAAATAAAACATACTTATGATTGTATATGGATTGGAAGTCCAACTTGGTCAACTTGTCGGGTAAGTGTATAATATTCGACCCAAAGTCGCTCAATTTATGAAAAAATATATATTATCCCAAAAGAGTTTTATCAAGTTTGGTTCGGTAGCGGAGGACTACAATTCATTGATGATTTATTAAAATAAATTATATTAAAGTGAAGGTAAAAATTCAAGTAGCGTAATGGATAATTTAGAAATTTCAATCTCGTTAGAAAAACTTACTAAAGCAACTAAGCTTAAAAAAAACAATAAATGTATTTTTCAGAGATATAACAATAAGTTTTTATTTATAGGTTATAAATCCATTATGAATTTCCTTTCATTTTTTATCTCCTCTTCTCACGTTGCACATACTACGAGGAAACATTCAACAACTCTCATATTTTCTTAAATAATTGAAAAGGTTTGTCCTTCATTATTATCGAGAGGGTGAAGTTTAGTAAACTATGTTTAACGCTCATAAGAGACTAGGTAGGTGACATCGGTTATATTATCGGACACACTGGCTTCCACCTTTTTGGGAAAAGGTAAGAGACCTTCTGACCACGTCACGTAAAAGTAAAAGAAAACTAAACGATGAACTTGGGGACCACACATAAATAGCCTTGCAAACCATTGAGACACACTCGATCACATTATCATCTCATCGCTCTGGACGTGTGCGTCAAACGCATCTTTCACCGTTCCCTACGATAGGATAGGTTCTCGCGAAGCACAACTTACCTTTCGTAAGGGGCTATCACCACCGATAAGGTCATGTCCCTATTGAGTTACTAACCCACATTTGAAAGTTTTTAAATGTAGACACAAAGGTAGATCAGTCGAGGGCATTTGCTCGTCTTGATGCAGTATAGGCACACGTGGTTAGAACGTTGTTTGAACCCGAACGTCGTTCGTTCCTTAGAGTGCTGATCTCCTAGGTACGAAGCGAACGTCGAAATACAAGGACAGTCTCAACCAAGCATGAAACCCCAATCGATCGGAGTCGATGGGAATATATATCCAATCTGAAATGATAATTGAAAGAACAAAAATATTATATGATAAAACCAACAACATAAGGTCGAAATTTAACCGACCACCTTGGGTCGAATTAAAAAAAATATATATTATAAATCGGACTGACGAGAAGTTGGTTTGCACCTACGTAGCACAACGAACGTGTTCACGCCCCTTTATATTCACGCAAACGTGTGCGTGCGTTTGCGTGAACAGCTCATGAACATGTTCGGGCGAACGTAATTTTTTTTTCGTAAAAAAAATTAAAAAAATAAAAAATAGTTTTTTATTTTCTACTCATGATTGGCTACGGATTCCAATATGATTCCAAGGAAAATTTTGTTTGTATTAATATTTTACATAACATATATGTTTTTCATATTTTTATGAAAACTCTTTAGTTTTTTAAATATTTTTTATGTTCGCGTTCGGATGGTTTTTGGTGCTTGTTTTCGTTCGGGAGAACATGTTTGCGTTCACCTCCGAACGCGAACACGGTGCTACTCAAATTTGTACGATCATTTAAATTTTGTCAATGAGATAGAGGGGTTGTATCAGTTTCGACTTGATAATATGGGCTACCAAAGTTTCCAATTGTTCCTATATTGATAAAAAATAATAAAATGTCAGGTTCACACTTGTTCTTGTGCGAATCCCATATGTGACAGCGGCGCCTATGTGCATCCACCTTAAAATAATTCTTCATTGTTTATAGAGGATCATGCCAACTACGGGCGGTCCTACCTGTCCCCTTCCTCCCTCACCAAAGATAACTAAGACAAAGTAATTTTTATAGGGCATAAATTAAAATGGGTCATTCGAGAAAGGATCACCTTGGTAAAGGGCTAAGTACAGTTGGCTTTTTCTAATTTTCTTAACTGCAAATGCCTTTTCAAGATTCGGATAAATTAGCGCAAGTCATCAAGACACACAGGCGAAGGGATAAAAAGAGATCTTGAATCCTTTTTATTTTGCTTGTCCACCAAACACAATTCAATCTCCCTCTGCAAACACCCTTTTACCTACCTGCACACTAAAAACCAACTAAACAAGTCCAACAACCCATAATCCCGTCACACCTGATTTTTTCACTTGCGTGACCACACAACTTCTACCCTACCTTTCCCCTTTAAACATTTAATGAAAAATTGGGTCGAACAAAGTGTGGCTTCATACAGACATGAAAGGATGTCCTAGTCAGTGAAGTGGTGTCGAAGGCGCCCCGACTCACTCAAGAAAGTCCAGTAAAAAAATATACGATCCGCCGAAGAACAATTGCAGTCTCAACATAAATCTCATACCAACCAATGGCCTTAATCCACCTCCTACTTGCGCGTCTCACACACAGTACATCCAAGTGTGAATATGGTGAGTTGCACACATCTCAAATACATTCCACCTGTCCCATATTAGTCCCACCTAGCCTCAGACGGTCCCAAATGTTCCTGCGCAGTTGACCACCACGCCGAATGGTCTCAACTCCGAAAATGTTTGCGGCATGCACTTCAAAACAAATAATAAGTAAGTCAAAAATAAAAACCGTGAGCATTAAATTCTCATAAAAAATTATGAGTTGTGTTGCTCCCAAGTTGTCCCAGGCTGTCTCAAGTGGTCCCTCACTTTCGCCCACAACACCTGGTAACTCCAACTGCCAAAACCACGCACTCCGCTTCCCCCATGTCAAAATGGCAAACGCCGAGTTCCCCAAGTAATTAGTGCATCGCTCGCACATGTACCACTTCATCCTGCTAGCCAGCACCCCGTCTCACAAGGTCCCACAAAAAATAATACGTTTGTTCTGCACATTCCAACCTTTTCCCGAGTGTTAAAGCAACATAGTCCATTGTACGAAGCACAAAGCATGCCCTCGCATCATGTCGCAATCCGTAAAAAAATAATGTCTTGCAGTGTAGTCGACAACCATACTTGGAACCAAGTCCAAAGTGTGCACTAATGTCAGTACCATCACAGTCCCTTGCTCAAAACTTAAAATACTGCATCGTAAGACTAGCAACACACCGCCATAAAAAAAATGTGCTCCCTATCGTCAAACGGGCAACATTTTTTCACTGAAAAATGTCACTATCATCGCTATGCAAAAATTTCGGCAACATTACCCCACTAAACATCACTCTTAGACGGACCACAATTCAGACAACATAATGGCTGAAAAGACAAGGCACCGACGTCGTAAAATTTCAGCAACATATTCTACAGAACGGGGTGCAGCTTTCCGCAACAGAATCGTAACGCCTTCTTGAAGAAACTCCTGCCGACACCGATAACGAAAAACACCATATACTGCTAAAACATTGGACCTGAAAAAAATCAAATTTCAAAGCATTGTTCCTCAAACCTGAGAAAAAAACCCTGGTCAAAGAGAGTCGACTCAACAACTGTCCAAGGTGGCCAGCACGAGCGTGAAGCTGTGGTAGAGTGTCCTCAACCTTGGTAATGGTTGCGCTGCTCCTCCTCTAACAAACCTCAAACTTCTCCAGCTCTCCTTTAACTCATCCGGCCTTTCGTATAGCGTGATGCTACTATGAAAGAGTCTTTAACACTCAAGGTAGCATCACGGCTTGCGTGGTAGTTTCTTGATAGCTTTTATTTTCATATTGGTTGGAGGAGTGTTGCCCGTCGCTCCAGCCTTCAGACAAAATATCATGATCACTTTGGGACCTTGATGTGTAGATAGATAAAGTGTTCATTGTTGCTTTATGATAACTAAATATATAATGGGCAATTTCTTTAACTGCCTTGCCTTTTTTTTTTTTTTTAATGCTATCGTTGAATTTCACAAGATAGTTAAAATTATGAGATTTTCAAAATAGTTCTTCTTTTTGTTTTCTAATACGGAGTTGCAAAATTATGGTCCCTCACAGTTTATGCGCCTCGACGTTTTTCCCATAACAAATACGTCAATGTAAGGGTTTAAGTTGTACTTAATCACGTTCAAGGACTTTGAATTTTTCAGAGTCCTTGAAAAAGTGGGAGCTTGATAGTTACCTCTCGCAGCCCTTACCAGAGGCCTCACCTCATTTGAACAAGTATTTGTAACATGTTTAAATTTCGAAAGAAAATAAATAAAAAGATGATAAACAAACCTCTCAAATTGCAACAGATCTTATCTTCATTCTCGTTAGGTTCATGTTTCGTTAAAGCTAACAAAACCCTTGCTTTTCCCTTTGCTTTCCCTTGAAAATAGGGAGTACAATTGACAAATTGGAGAAGGTGGGGAACAACTTGTAACACTCACGAGGCCAACTTGTAACAATATGTAAAAAATACCCTTCCTTCCATATTTTTAATAAAATATAATTTTAATAAAAAATTCTGATTTTTTTTATAGAAGTGGGTTGGGTGCCCCCTACCTTCAAAAAATAATTTAGAGTTAGCAAAATATCTTCGACCATAAAAAAAATATTGACACAAACTAAAAAATAAAAGATTTTTCAATACCTTGATCTCGTTTTTTTTACCCTTCCCCCCCTCCCCCCATAGGCTCTGGCAACAACGCAAGGCATGTCATGGTGCCATTAAGCCTCCACGCAATGCTAAAATACAAACCCAAGTTTCAAACCACGCACAACAAAGGGTGCCCTCACCTCCTCAAGGCACAATAGGAGTGCACCTCTTACAAAAACGCATGGAGGTGCATTTCATTGTGCTTTCATGAAGTACCAACTTTCAAAACCCCGAGGCACCGTCCCCCCCCTTTTTCTCGTGGTAGTGCTATGATTGAATAAAATACAGTTCCGAGTTCCAAACTAATATGAAATCGAAAAAAACTTTACAAATTGCACATTTTTTCGATTTATACGTTTTATGCTCACGCAAGCCAATGACAATCTTGACTCGTCATACCTCGAATGCGCGATCTCATCGTTGAAATCGATCGCGTCCAACTACCTTGGCCCTACAGGACGCTCCAAGAAAAGAAGTTATGCCAAATAATGTGCATTCAAATTTGATTATAATATCATTTGGATGAAGATCTAATGCGTTACGTACTATACTAGCTTCTACAATGAGAGTAGTAAAAACAACTGTTATATTTGAAAAACTTTTGAAAAAATATATTTTGTTAGATGTACGTCTCATCGACTTACTTAATTCAAAGAATTATCGGACAATGTCTGACAACAACAATCCCGAGCAGACGAGCAGATACCCTTGTAACGGTTCTCCTTCGATAACACGCTAATACAAATTTTTGTGGCTAATGATTCCATCTCTACCTTTCCCCTTACCCATACTACAACAAAAACGTTTAATAATAATATCATTATTGTGTTGCATCCGATGATATTAACAAATGACTTGTTTAAACGGGCATCGTTCATGACAAAGCATCAAACATGCCCCACATAAATATTCGAGGTCAATTCACATTAAAACAACAGGCTCCTACACGCAACTTCTGTGTCTCTCCACTTGGGAGAGGTAATTCGCAATAGTGAATTTTAAGAAATGTTGATAGGTGATTATTACATTTACAGTCAATAAAACATAATTTGAATCCCCCCATGACCGACTTACTATAAGTCAATAATGTGAGAACTTTATGGTCCCCCAACAAGTTATTTTTCATATACCATAAAGTATGAGACTTGCAATAAAAAGTTGATTTCACCCTAACACCAAACTAACAACAAGACAAATATTGAATGAGGGTTGCAAACTCATAACCTTCCACCATTATCACAATAATTTCATACAAGTATGGTTTGGCGAGAGAACACTTGCTTGACTTGTTAAAGGTTGTGCTATCAAAAACGTTTGTGAGGAGAGTCTTTTCGATTACATTTAAGAACAAATACAATATTCAATTATTTGAGCACATACTTTCGTCGGTCTTAAACGCGAGAGAGTCAATTGCTCCTTCAGCTAAATGGGTGAGTCATAACTTTCACCATCTCTCTACAAGGAGAATAGAGGCTCGAGAGCTCCAACTTTATAAAGTCCTAAGGAACTATTAGGAGACGTACCCAAGGCGAGTTGTCAATCCATTTATGACAATTTTACATGACATAATATATACCGCTCGGACCCCGATGGTGTTGTCGTTTGTTGAGTTATAGAGCACGTGAGGGACTCATACAACCTTAACTTTATGTGTAAATCATTAGAAACACTTAGCTTTCAAAAAAAAAACTCCATTAAATAGACTTTGATAAACACAACTTGTAGAAGGGCCCGAACATTCGGGCGTTCGGGTTCGGTCGTTCGGCCTCGACCGAACGTCGACTATCATGACGCTAAATATATTTCTGTGCGTGCTAAATATTTTTTTAGTATGTACTGTCTCAATTTATGCCCACTAAATATTTAATACCACTGGGCTACCAGTCGGGCCACCCGAGGCACCCTATTTTACCAGGCGGCCCCACCGTGCAAGGACCATGAAAGGTACAAAAAAAAAAAAACATATTATGCAAAAATAAACGCTGAACAACGTTTGCTTCAGGGTCAAATTGACATTCTTTACCAAACTAAAAACTTTAAAATAAATAATAAATCTACGTTGCATAGAGTACACGTATGGGGGCTTTCCGTACAAAACGTACAGGTAATTTCTATACGGGATCTGTACGGGAACCTGTACGAAAACCTGTACATCTTATACGTCCCCATACGGAAAAAAAAAAAAAAAAAAAAAAAAAAAAAAA